>JBBPMW010000216.1:0-24221 GCA_038090535.1 Tylopilus alboater | reverse complement strand
CTCACGTTACGATGACGGGTTCGTTCGTTTTCCAGTCATAGGGGTATCTGTGTTTGATCCTCTCGACAGCCAAGAGTGCTCCGCAACCTTCTAATATCTTCACGATGGCTTTAGATCCTCGTTCCAGTACTTCCAAGCCTACAAGTGCATCGCCTCCCAGCTCTGTGGGGACGACACCCGTCACATGTTGCGAGAACCTACCCTCACCGTCCACATGACACAACATTCCCGAGCTAAGAAGGCCCTGCGAACGGAAAGAAAGGTAATCTTCGGCACCATGTGCTGGTGCACAATGCACCAACCCAGTTCCAGAATCAGGAGTAACGTGTGTCGCAGGAATGACAGTTAGATTTGGGGAAGCGGACAAAGCTTCCCCGCGCGCATGAGTCGCGAAAAGGCCTCGGTAGCCCAGACCGACAAGACCCGACCCTGACAGCTCTGCTATCACTTCAATCTCTTCATGTGGGCCAAGGATGTGCTCGAGTGCCGAGAGTCGATCCTTCGCAACTACAAGAAGCCCAGACTGACGTGGAGTCTGTACAACGGTATAAATGAGATCCGGGTGTACCGCAATACCCTGTCAGTTTCAAGAAACTGATGTCACAAGAAAGCATATCGCATTACATGACTACGACGTACCATATTAGCACTGAGGGTCCAAGGCGTAGTTGTCCAGACTAACAGACGGATTGTTTCTTTCCCGCTAGCTTGGGTTATCTTGCTCAGTTCAGCACCTTTGAGGGTATCGGAATGGGCGGAATCAAGTGTAAATGCTACATATACCGAATGGGAAATATGGTCATCCTTGTATACAAGCTCAGCTTCCGCCAGCGCGGAACGTGAGGAAGGCGAGAAGTAAACAGGTCGATAGTCTCTGTAAATAAGTCCTTGGAAGTGGGGGTCGTCAGCAAGCTGACAGACCGTCATCGGAACAAGGAGATGAACCTTTGGACACCATCTGTTGGAAAATACGAAGTTGTCGCATCTCATAGTGGTGATCTAGAAAACATGAGTGACGAATGACTCGGTGATCGCCAGAGAAATCGCTACCAAGCGTGCGGTAAGTTGACTCCTCGCTCCAATCTGCCATGATACCAAACTTTTCGAATTCTTCTCGTTGGATCTTCATCTCCCGTTCAGCAGTCTTCCTCGCTGCACTACGAATGGTAGATGCCGGGAGTGAATGAGCGTCTTCCTGGGAAAAAATTTACAATGACCGTGACTCTGGCTACTGCTCGTAAGCATCGTAGCAATCCTTACCTTCAAGTCTTGAAGGGCTTTGTTCTCTATCGGTAACCCATGACAGTCCCACCCAGGAAGATAACTATCCATGTTGGTTCGGATCAGTTTCCCAAAACAAGACACGCGTTTTCACGGACTGGACGCGATCACCAATAGAGACACGAAAGCGATTGATGATGTCTTTCAGGATCTTGTTCAGGGCGTGACCTAGACAGTCAGTTTAAACAATGAAATGCCGGATGGCTAGCATGACACACCAATATGGAGATGACCGTTTGCATACGGTGGCCCGTCATGCATCACGAACCACGGACTTTTGGCGTTCTGCGCCTGGAAAGCACCACCGCATTAAAATGAGAGGTACAACACGACTACACGCGTAACGAACCTGCCATTGATAAAGCTCGTCACATGTTTTCCTTCTAAATAGCTCCTCCGACTTTGCAGGGTCAGCCCAGAGGGGAAAAGATGTCTTTGGGAGAAGTAGGGTCTTTGAAAAGGCCTTGGAGTCGAGTTTTGAAGGTCCCGACGCAGAGGAGAAGTTTCGACGAACAAGTCTGACATGTAACGCGCTCACTGCATTGCGCGATACACTCAGACTCATCGGGCAGAGTGCTGCGTTGCCAATGAGTTTGTAGTCCAACTTGAAGTCTCCGAGAATGTGTACTCCGACAGTCCCAGCTATATGTACCTGGGAAATTTTCGCGACTCGCCAAGGACCAGCATGCAACTCTTTGAATTATTCCACGATGACGGTCCAGCCTGGACCGTCAAATCACCTCTAGAGTCTACGGATAATCGAACCCGACGTGCTACAGTCAAAAGATACCGCAAACACGAAAGCCTGGTCTCCTCAGAAAATGACCCCTCCCAGCCAAGCATCATGATCCAGTTTGAACGGTAAATACGATCGCCTCAGAACATGCCGGCCCATCATCTAGAGATATGTAGCCATGTCTTACTGAGGAAGTTACGATCACAACCTTGACGGCTTGGGTCACAATCTTTTAGTGCCTAGAGAGGCCCACAGCAACTTGAAAGGATGTGTCGTTTTGTGCACCCCGGTTGCTGGGGTGAGCAAGACGGCTTATTCCTTGCACTCCCAGCTTGTATTATCCCAATCCAATTATACGGAGGATGATTTCACAGGCATTCTTCAAAGTCATGGTATGACTGGGTAGATGCAGAAGATGGTGGACGGAGGAAAGTCAGATGGTACGACTTATCATTTGATATCAACACTCTTACTTGCTATTAGGTGAGGACCTCCCCACATGATCATCCTGGCAGCTCAGGCTGGAAAAATGGCCTTGCTGTAGCTACGCGTACGTCTCGACCATTCGACTAGAGATATCAGAACTGCCGAAAGCGGGAGATCATCGTTTATCGCACGCACAGCAGCCTCGTGTTCGGCCATCCAGTACGATCGCATTAATCACCGTACGGTTTACATACGCCGACATGTGTCGACAGCCGAGGCCTGTAATGCATCAGAAATGGAAGAACTTGGTCGGCATCGCAGAAGAGCACGGTAAGGAACGACCCTGAATTTCTTTCTTTGCCCGTCCTTTAATCGTATACCATAGCCTTGCTATTGCCTTTGCAGATTCGAATGCCCTCTGGCGCGTCAGTGACCTGCTGCAGCCTCTTTTACCACATTTGAACGCCGGCTGGGACGTGGGGCACTGGGGTGTCAGGTCAAAGTTGTATTAATTAGAATGGTGTTCATTGTGCGTATGCTCTACAGGACTTCACCTTGGAGTCATATCGCTGTGCTTATCGTGCTAACTTAATTAAGTAAAGATTTGCTGATGAACTCACGCTATCCGCAGGGGTTCCAACTCTTTACTTGCTTGACAGAGCTCAGACAAATAAGATGCTTTTGTTATTATTCTCACTGTGGTCCCACACTCCAAATTCTAACACTGCTTAACTCAGGAAACCGAAAAACCTATGGACTATCAAAGAGTATGGGTAATAACCTGGTATCTGTTAGGAGGGAGTCGAGTATATGTCTCAAAGGGAACGGAGGTAGGCTAGGGTCATGCTACGATCTATCCACTGAGACTCTAGAGTAATTTTTTAGTCCTTCATGTGTTAGAGGTTTCCGAAGGGGTACGGCCCATGGCTCAACAGGCTCTAGGCTAGAGTTACTGAAGCATAATAAGATACGCTATCCTCAGTCCCGTTGGCGATCCTCATGTAGCCTGGCAGTGTCGCAGAACTAACTGATATCAATAGTAGCAAGATTATAGCCATTTCTTCTGAGATCCTGTTCTCGTTCTCGTATTGATCGTCGGGCATTTAGCCTGTATCGAATGTGCCAGTGTGCATCAGTTCCGAATCAGAAGGGAAAGTGCGCGTTCAGACCACATACACTGCCATCATCGAGTTGGTATATGCTGAGCGACCAACGCGACGTAAGTTCATGTACCTCAACGTCCACATGACCGAATTTCTCACCTTTGCATATGAAGGCTGACGGAAATGCAGTGAAGTATCCTCCGTCTTGCACGACATACTGTGTCCGTGCTCGTTGGTATCTTCATGCCCTCGCAATGATCATAAACGTAAAACGTACCAGCAGACACCACCCGATTGAAACGAGACTAAGGCAGAACGCTCGAGGATGAATTGTACCGGACGTCAGATGTTACTTGCTCACCATGTAAAGAGCCCCATGTTGATAAACACGATCATCAAGTGCCGAAGATAATTTTGTGATCTAACATTCGTGATCAGCCCACCAATCTTCACGGTTAGATGGCATAATGTGCAACATACCCCTGAATTCCCCGACGGCCTTCTCGAAGGTAAAAGAACACAGACCCGGTTATCAGAATGTCACACACAGCGCTCATAAGTGCAGAACGCGGGGACCACTGATAAGTCATCAGAGGATATTGACAAACAAGAATACATGGACGTACCGGGGTATTAGAGAGGGCAACTACACTGCGGGTGACGATGCTGTGTGACCCGCCTCAGTTTAGAAGGATAGATTGTGGGGCAACTATACACACGCTACATATGTGGAAACTTTTGGAGGGGCGGCGCAACTCAGTATTTCCATGTAATTTTGGAAGTGGAAGATACGAACTCATTCCAAGCGCTATGAATGCGGGGGGAATTTAGCTTTGTGTCTGCAATGATATTGGAACTACATACCTAATTGCGTCAACGATGTCGCAACCTGTACCGTTCTTCCCTCAGTAAATCATTGCACGGATATAGCGGTGTGAGTTACTCACGATCAAAAACGTTAACAGCACATTCCGTGAACTAACTTGTATCAAGCTTCTTTTGGGGAACATGGGAGAGGAAGGCGTCTGAACTCACTTATCCAAATCCTGTGAGCATAAAAGCTGTGTATGTGAGCTGACCATGTCAAGAACAAAGTATGAATAGAACCGATGCTTGCCATTGGACCACGGAAGCCACAATATGCTTGTAATTTCCGTTGTCAGCATCCAGTCTTAATCTGGGCTCGGGACGTAAAGAAGACTTACAACAAGGGGTACGGCTGCCTGCCAGTGGTAAAACCATTTAGTTGAGATACTGCTGCGAGGCTCAACTGGCCCTACGTACTGTCATTTCCCTACGCGTTCAGGACCAAAACCAATTAGCTTCTAGATCTACGAATTCACCAAACCTACACTCACCACGGGAGTTTTGGAGGACAGTGTAGGGACGTCGCGCCATGGCACAGTGCAAGAAATTTCCAATAAAGCGCTGCAACAAGATATATGTGCAGGGCGTCCATCACCCTAGAGCGTCCAATCGAACAGAGTTAGAATGCATTATCAGTCGCCGATACCAACGCGAAGTAGACATACAGAAGGAAGGACACCTAAGATCCACCCATATTCAGAACGGCCCCCACAAACACGACCCAGACCACGCACCACGGTTTTCAATGACCTCAAGTCTCGCGGGAAACTCCAAAAATAAAATATATACTGTCCAAGTATGCAGCCGGATAACCTGAGTTCCAGTTAGCACCGTCCTATTCGTTGACCTAGCCATCGCCGACAGGCAGTCTCAATCTGACATACATCACTGCCAAGATGAATCCTATGCCAATCGTTAGGTAGGAATGGTATGCGATGAAAACCAGGTCAAGCTCACCACACGCCCCCGACCCCCATTGGAGCTCGAATTTGGAATTCACAGTCATTAGAAAGTTGATTTTGAGCCCGTGAGGTCAAATTTCCAGTTCCACGAAGATAGCGGCACCGTGGAATGAGTCGTGGACGAGAGAATAACTGGGCGGAGGTATAACGAGATCTATCTATATAAAAGCTCGACTTGCTCAAGAGTTGACCCTGATCTGCCAGCGAAGAAAAGCTCGACCATCGGCCAACCCTTCCCACTGAATATCAGGTAATTCCAAGTCCCTTTACTGCAGGGATGGTTTCAGGAATTTGCCAAGCGTCCTCAAAAACATTACGTTTGTGAGACTGCTCAACAGATGGCGGCCCCTTGCCCCTTGGAAAAACTCAATATATTCACAGGGACTTGGCAGATGAGGTGAACAGATGGGCCGCATCGTGATACATTGAGTAATCGGTGAGAACACCAAACAGACAAGGTTAGTAAGAGCCAATATTGCTTCGAACAGTGAAGCTACTGCCAAAGAAGTACATACAGTCTAGTAGTAGCTTATCACGACTCGGACTTCTCACAGTACTAGTGGAGGATACCTCTCTCCCAAACACCGCTGCGCCTTGCTTCATGTTCGTCAGTACCATCAATGTTGCCGATCTCAAAGCTTCAATTCCGAAAGCGTCACCAGGTTACGGTACTCGTGGGTGTTGCAGCTTCACTCGTGGGACTGATAAGGGCCGAAGGAACCCTTGTGGGTACGACTGGTCGTATAGTTGCCCTACAATCTATCCTTATAATTTGAGACTGATCACACAGCATCGTCACCCGCAGTGTACTAGTTGCCCTCTCGACTACCCCAGTACGTCCATCTATTCTCGTTTGTCAAGGTCTGCCTGGCCATCGTCGGTCGCCTTTTCTCCGATGCTGACAGTTCGGTCTGGCCTTAATTCTTTTCTCACTTTTATCTTGGGACTGTGCCGCGTATCCCGATCCCAGAGCTCTCCTCGCGACCCGAGCTGAACTACAAACTCAACGCTCTCTGGCACGATGCTAGCATCATTCTCGAATCTCGTGGGCCAAATTGGGTCTACAAACGTGATCGCGCTCGTCTCCCTCATAAACGTACGAACTCATTTCTTCCCCCTCCTATCCCTCCGAGTGTTTCCGCCACCCTTCACCTCCCCTACTGACCTGCCTTCCTTGAATCCATTTGGCTGTCCTTACATGTCTTACGAGTCTTACACGAACTCGGAGCCGCCGAGGTATTTACATATGTTCGTACCTAAGATATAGGTTCAGGCTGTAACCATGTCTTACTGAGGGAGTTACGATTGCGGCCTTGACGATTTGGGTCACAATCTTTCAGTGCCTAGAGGGGCCCACAGCAAAGAATGTGTCGTTTTGTGCACCCCGGTCGCTGGGGTGAGCAAGACGGCTTATCCCTTACACTCCTGGTGTACTATTTCAACCCAAGTATACGGTGGATGATCTCACAGGCATTCCTCAAGGTTATGGTATGACGGGGTAGACGCAGGAAGGCCGGATGGTACGATTTTTCATTCGATATCAGCACTCTTACTTGCTATTAGGTGAGGTCCTCCCCACGCGACCGTCCTGGCAGCTCAAGCTGGATAAATGGTCCTGCTGTAGCTACGCGTTCATATCATCTCGGTGACCATTCGACTGGAGATATCGGAACTGCCAAAAACGGTATATCTTCGTTTGTCACACGCACAGCAGCCTCATGTTCGGCCATCTAGTACGATCGCATTAATCACCGTACGGTCTACATACGCCGACATGTGTTGAGACCTGGAACCATCAGAAATGGAAGAACATGCTTGGTGTCGCAGAAAGGCACGGTAAGGCACGACCCTGAATTTCTTGTTTTGCCCTTTAATCGTATACTGTAGCCTTGCTATTGCCTTTGCAGATGCGAATGCCCTTTGGCGCGTCAGTGACCTGCTGTAGCCTCTTTTACGACATTTGAACGCTGGCTGGGATGTGAGGCACTGGGGTGTCAGGTCAAAGTTGTATTAATTAGAATGGAGTTCATCGTACGTATGCTCTACAGGACTTCACTTTGAAGTCATATCGCTGTGCTTACCGTGCTAACTTAATTATGTACGCATTGTCTGCCAACTTCCAAGCGGTTCGGGCGCAAATAGATCTGCCAGTCCTGCACCTCGGGCATACTACTAATTCCGAAATTGCTACCAGTGGTATAAGTGGTTGATAAGTGATACCTTAACCGAGTTATTAATATCAAGAAAAATTTCTTGAACTTGGAAAAATGGGAAGATATTGTGAAGGAAAACAGATAGAAAGGGATTAAGGATTCCAGTTGGTTAAACCAGACCAAACCAATGTCTGGGGTATGTATCCATTCGGTGCACAGCCGCGATGGTCATTTTGTTGAAAGCCGTTTGTTTCCGTAGCGAAGCGCCCAACTCCACAGCAAGTTTATATAACTCCCCTTCTATGTCCGCCACATCATCGTTCCCACCTCAGCGACTCCCATGAACACGCACCTACGCTCGGACAACATCACCTTGCAATTCGATTATGACACCTTTGGAGGGTATGGTATCATACACGAGCTTTGGCAGACGTTTCGGAGGACCGCCGTCGAGCCCGGCCAATCATCCCACCCAGACTTTCCCTCCTTCGCAGATGATTGTCTCCTCTGCGCCCGCATCGTGATCAACCAGCCTACTCCTGCCATCGAAGACGAAAACGAACATCACAGCGAATCCCTCTGGGATCCAGAAGAACGCCCACAAGATCCACCATCTCCTCCGTCCACGGCACCCGCCGCGCCATCGCCCTCTTTCGGCGAAACAGCCGGACTCATCTACCTGCACGCCGGTCCTGCCAACCTCCCAGGGGGCGAAGCAAACATTGGCGTCATCACGAAGCCCGACATGCAGTGCCGTGGCTATGCCCGCGATGCTGTACAGCTCGTTCTCCGTTGGGCGTTTGAAGAGCTCAAGTTCCATCGCGTGCAGGCGGCGGTCCTCGACACGCCGTTCAAGGATAGAGCCCTGCGCTTATTCATCGGCTCCGGGTTTGCGCACGAAGGGACGAAACGAAGAGCGGTCTATCAGCCCGAGGGAGAGGGCGTGGCAGGCGTGTGGAAAGACATGACGTACCTGGCGATGTTGGACACCGAGTGGGTGCTAAAGTCGACGTGGGTGCGGACTAACCGCCTTCCACAACCGCCGGTTGCCTCGGTTTGGGATGAGATGTTTGCGAGGCACGCCAGGGAACGGGAGGAGTTGGTGCGATGGGAGGAGAAGCATGGAAGGGTGAGGAAGACGTCGAGCATGGAAACGTTGAGAGACCGCGCGAAGAACGCGGCACAGGACTTGGCGTACCTCACAGACGATGCGTCCTCCTCCATCAGCACCTCGTCGCCTCCGTCGCCAAGACTCGACGTCGTCGTGACTTGGGAGGAAGACGCGCATATGGTAGATGATCTTGGCCCCGACGAGCCCTATGAAAGGTGGGAGGATGTCATTAAGACGAGCCTCGCGGCGAGACGAGACAGGCAATGGACGGGGAGTACCTCGCTGCACCCATCGCTGCAGGGTCACATGCTCGCCCTACCATCTATCCCCTCAACTAGGCTATCTGAAGGCAACTCGCCATCCCCACTCACTCCACTCACGATTTCAACTCCTTCTACCCCCGGAGCTACGCTACCACCTTTCTCCCCTTCTCCTTCTCCCGCGCCCTCTTCCGTCCACAGCACCTGGTCAGATGCCGAGGACGAGCGCAATTGGTTACTGAGAGAAGACCCGTTCGTGACGCCACACGACGCATACCTCCGCACTGGGCCGGCAAGCCTGACAACGAGGTCTCGGAGCAGTAGCGTGTCGTCCTCCAGCACCGACTCCTGGAGTGACGCTCAGAGCAGCGTCGCCACTAGCTCGAACAGCTGGGAGGTCGTCTCCAACGCGTCCGACCACAGCCCCCGTGGGCGCGCCTAACCCATGGGTCGACTTTCCCCCCTCGTGACCGGCTGCACGAGGCAGAAAAAAAAACACGCTGTACTACTCCGCGATGGGCATGGCTCAGGGAGCCTGCCCGGCGGTATACCCCCTGCTATGCTTGGATTTACGATCGGAATTTCACTGTCATGACGCGCTGACCTGCATGTACCATCATCATCCATCACCATCTCGTCTTTAGCTTTCGATTCGATGTACGATACCAATTCGATCGTAGAGATCTCACGTCTCGCACGTCTATATACATAGTCCCTGCTTTCGTCTCGCAAGCGTGGACGTGTCCGTCACGGGTCCGACACTGGGCCCTTTCTCGAACTCTAAGTAATTAATTCCTCCAGCCCACGGCACACCGAGGACATCACACGGCTCTCCGAGTCGAACCGAATGTTAGTGTCCATATATCGACCCGGATGACACATCATAGAACCACCGTCCTTCAAAGCTTCACTGGCAGTGGCGTCTTCCTTGCCATTCACGCGCACGTTCCAGGGGCTGTCCTCATGGCACGACATGCGTTTTCCCTTGGTGAAGTTCCCTGAGCGCTGCGCTTATTCATATTATTGATGGTGGTCAGCCTATCACAGGCTTGTGATCCCATGCCAAGCACCATAGCCCCCGGGGATGAAACGACCGCGGATGTGGGTCAACATTCAGACGTCCGCGAGAACGCACTGATCTGGCAGCGATTCGAAAATAAAGAGCGAATACATGACCGAGACCAGACCCCCGTCCTAAATAATATGCGCATGTAATCTCCAAGGGGGGGTCCGGCGACAACAAACATGGACAAAACGACGATGCGTAAGTATTAACCACTAGGGGGGAAACACGTGTAGAGTATGCAGAAACGAGAAACGAGGGTGCGAGTCGTCGACGGAGACGACGATGCCGTTGAAAAGGGATCTACAGTACAGCGGCGTGAGGGCGTTCCATATGGATTCCAAGTGTAGCAAACGGTCCGTGGATACATAGATGCGTACCGGGGCATCGAGTCAGAAACGAGCGCGGCGATCGACTATCCGACGAGGGCACTCTTCTTGAGGTTATCTCTTACGATGACATCTTGTACTGGTATGGACGTGGTCAGATTCTTAAGGCTGCGCAAGAAGCACGATCTGTACTTGCCATTCTGCAGTATCAACGCGGTTGATCGAGTGTCCTGAACGAAACCAAACGAAATTAAACTTCTCTCCCAAAGTAGACACGCATTGACGCACCGTGACAGAGGTGAAATGACAGTAGAACGGCCTATCGCCGGCATGTTCCCGCATCAATCCAGCAAACTTTTTCTTGAGGTCTGTGGTAGAGCATAGCATCGTCACTGCCAAGCAGACGGCAATCAAAGGTCAAACTGACATGTACTCGCACTCTCAAAGTCGTTCGGTCTGTCTCCATAACTGGTGATATAGTCACCTAAGCGAATTCCCGATTGAAGTTTCGCGCGCAAAATGTCACATTTGTTGAGGAAGAGCACCAGATCCGTCTTCTTCAAGAGTGGATTTGAAACGATGCTCTTCCACAGAAGGAAGGAGTCGGCCTAAAACGTTCAGTTCACGAGTTGAAAGGCACCATGGAGTGTGAACTGACCAGCCTGTTCACGGTCGTGTCCTCTTGAAGGACTTGGTCAAAACAACTTATTGGAGCCAAAAAGATGATTGCGTTCATGTCGTCGAAGTAAGGTACCCACGCCGCTAGTGAACGATGACGCTTGTCCTATCACAAGAGAAGCAAACGCCATACCTCTCTACAGAGTGGTCGGGGGAGTTAGGTAATAAAGCCGAAAAAAAGCCGAAGCGGTACTCACAAGAGACCTCTGGCCGCCGACGTCGAATACACGCCAATCACTGCTCATAGCAGTCCCAAGGTGTCCTGAAATCGCGTAAATATCGGCATTTCGACGTAAGATGGCGTACGTACCAATCTTGACTTGGAAACGGTGTTCAGACACCCCGAGCGTCTTCAACCGAGCACGAAGGATATCATCTATTGCAACATGTGAGCCCGACTGCAGGAAAAGAAAAGAAAATCGACGATACCATCTGTGGGTATATATTTCGGCGACGTCACTCGATCCAGCGCATCCAAGAAACTGCCAGAAAAACGAGTGAGCGACCCAAGTTACGAGAAACCAGCATGACGCACAATCCAGCCATCTCTTCCGGTCGCATCTTTTCGATATCCATGAGTCTTCTGACTGTGGGGTCCGCCCAGAGCTTGATCATATCTTCCGAGCAGGCATGCAAGACTACCGCAGGATCGTCTGGATCTGACCAGTTGATCAAGTCCATGCTATCGCAGCTCTCGCGGCCGCTGTTGTTGCGCAACAGCCGGTTAAAGGCGTTTTTCCAGCCCGTACTCGAGTTGACGCTAATCTCTTGGTGGGGCGGTGCGCCGGTGATATTGGAACGGGATAAACCGTCGACTTGATCTGGAGGGAGTAGTCTACGGACCAAAGCGGCCTCCACCTGAATGAGTGGGCCGAGTCGCATCTTGAGCTTGAGATGCTCGGATGTGAGAGGCGGATATTCTTTTGGTGGTGAGCCCGCGGCGGACGATGATGACGAGGAGCCACGCCCGCTGGATATAGATGCGGATGACGATGCGGCGCTGGAGGCTGCGTGGGCTTTTGATATAAGGTCGAGGATAGCATGGATGGACTGGACGACGTTGAGCTGGATGACAGCACGCCAAGAGGCTTTCTCCGCACGGAAAGCCTGGTACGAACGAAGGTCAATATGTGTCGTGTGATTGGCCAAGTATGCTGTGCTGACCTTTGGGGAATGCATGAGCTGGAAATCTAGATGCCGAGTGATCAGTCATGTCAGAACGGTGATGGGCCATCACCTACTCTTGAGGGTGGTGGATTTTCCTGTGGAGAGGACGCTCAGTGGGGATGACCAGTCCATCGGGCGCGGACGTACCGGATTCGCTCTGACCTGCCAGAGGAGGGGAGGACGGTTGCAGAGCGAGGGGGAGGGAGGAGGGGAGTGGGCGACGCACCAAGCAGCAGTATCTTGACGGGCTTTGGGTTCTTCTTCTCGGCGATGCGCTGGCGGTTCAGCTCGTCGTCGATGGCGTCGGAGACCCGCTTGGCTTCCTGTTCTGTGGCAGTACGCAGCTCGCGCTCTGCTGGTGTTTCATTTGGCGGGGGAGCGATAGCGCGCGCGAGGGGATCGTCGTCTGTCTTTTGTCGTCTTGGTGCCATGGTGGAGGTTTTGGGTGGAGTGGTGGGGGTAGGAAGAAGAAGAGGCGGCTGATGGCGGGATTGGTGCTTCTCAAGCCTGTGCAAGTTGGACCCGGTGCAGCAAGAAGCCTCGTATAGTTCTGTGCCTATCCCCACGCTTCGGTTGGTCCCATCGCAACGTCTCACTCTGTCCATTCTCAGCTTGTACCGAGCATTCGCGTAAGCAAATGCCGGGAGTCCAGATAAGATCAGACGGCATCCCGTAATACTTACATTCAGTCCATGTACGCAAACTGAACTTGCATCCGAGTCTAGCCCAGCGACTTTGAGTCATCTTGACGTTCGACCGTACGCTCTCATCGATCACCGCGTTCGCCGTCGACCTTCTAGTCTTCTTGGTTTCTAAATGTCGTGATGACACCGCCGACCCTCAAACGTCCTTGGATATGGAGGATGACGAGAACGTCCATCCTCGGGTACCCACCTACTACAATCGACTTGAGGCCCTACACCAGCGGAACGTGTTCCCCCTCGATACTGCGAGACCGCGACATGGCAACGAGGCCTGGACTCCTCCTCGGAGAGTCCGTGATCGAGCGACTTGGCCGCAGTTCGCCGCCATCTGCGGTATATAGTACTGAGTTGAACGAAAAGGAAGCGCTTGCGTACCAACGACTTTGCCGCCGGTTCCTTGACGTTTCCGAGGTCAGATTTGTCGACGTTTCAGAAAAGTAGGGAGCATCCGCAACACAGTGACTTTTTCTTTTCACCGCTCCCCAAATTCGAGTGGTCCGCGGTAGTCAAGCGATAATTTTACTTGGTTGCAGAGTTTCGGAGGTCCTCTTCCCAAACAGATTTTACTTGACACATGTCACAGGCTCAGACATACCGGAGAGATCACAACGCACAACTTAATCGCCGGTCGCACCGCTTGATAAGCATGTTCCATTGTTCCATTCAGCCAGAGTGTGCTCAACGATGTTTAAATGGGATCATCTATGTATCTTCATGGAAGACATGACAAGGCATGCAAGGCGTGTCAAGTAACAACGGTACGCTGATAAAACATCCCACTGGATGCACAAATATTATTTACTGTGCTGGACGACTTCTATCCGTAGGTCTCACCCCCTTCCAGTATCCGAACAAGTGTCGACTAGCCCATGAGACCCTCACCATCTGAGTGCGCAGCGGAACTGTATCCACTTGCGCTGAGTTCGCTGTAGCGGGCAATGCGTAGGCGCTGGCTTGGTGGGATGGTCTTATCCTCAAGCCCATGTGGGGCACCACCATGCAGGACACCTACTCGCTTCATGGCAAGCAGCTATCAAATTTCTCAGCACACATAAATGATAGCAAGGGGCGCAGCAAAACTTACATTGTGTGCGGCATTGCTGTGATCGTACACACCACCGAAAAAGGCAGTCGTAGCATCTCTACCAATGTTCTTGGTCAAAAGGTGCCGGCCTCCTGGGTGGTCATCAAGGAAGTCGGACACGTCATGAATGAAACCCGCAATGCAGATCAAGGGACGCGTCTTAGCCTGCGCTTGGTCTATGCACGAGTCAATGAAAACAGACACATCACTACGCTGGTCACTCACAGCTTTCCCAGTTAATGACGGGAAGGTGGCTATTATCGGACGGCCAAGAAAGTCTCTCCTGCGTCTCGCGCAGACGCTTTAGTTCCATGGTGAGTTGACCTTTACGGACCTCATTATCGGGGAACGTCTACAGAATAGATCAATTGGCATGTCAACAAGTCTAGTTACGAACGACTGTACCTTTAGGTGCGAAGCAAGTCCAAGCTGTTGACAGACCCAAATAAACCACTTAGTGGGATCATACTGGTACCACCTGATCGCGTTTCGGTAGTCCATGGGGAACTGATGGTGGAAGTT
Source organism: Tylopilus alboater (assembly GCA_038090535.1). Classification (NCBI taxonomy): domain Eukaryota; kingdom Fungi; phylum Basidiomycota; class Agaricomycetes; order Boletales; family Boletaceae; genus Tylopilus; species Tylopilus alboater. The sequence continues at coordinate 9,775 of JBBPMW010000216.1, read as the reverse complement.
GTGGTAGCCCTCCCCAATGGTGACCAATGCAGTAATCATATGATCACGAGGTGTGTGCTTGTCGTCGAAAGGCGTCTCGCCCAACCAGTGAGCAAGAGAGTTGACACAGAACGTAGACTGCAAAGGCATGAGCCGAGGTCCTCCATACGTTTCCAACACTTACATGATGGACAAAAACCAATCTCAACAAACCAGCATATACATAACCACCCATCCAGTCACCCCATGCAAGACCAGCAACCAGAGTCGGGAAGACGACTCCCATGATGAACACCAACTTGAGGTAGTGGCGATGTTGCCACTTGACAACGTCATTCTTTGACAGGTCACTAACGTCCGCCACGCCAGGCTTACGGCGAGGTTTCAAGATCATCCAACCAATATGCGACCAGAGCAGCCCTTTGTGGGCATTGTAAGGGTCGAGGTCGGTGTCGGTGTACCGATGGTGAGCGCGGTGGCCACGAGCCCACCATCTGATGGAACCCTCAACAGCACCAGCGCCAAAGAGGGCGAGTGCATATTGCAGAGGTCTAGACGCGTTATACGAACGGTGAGCCCAAAGACGATGGTAGCCCGCCGTTATGCCTGAGAAACACGCGTCAACAACATCCACGACGAAAAAAAGAACACGAACCGAGGCCAGTCATGTAATAGTAAACGACAGCCCAAACGGCAGTCTCCCATCTGAGGGGCGTGTAGTACGCTCCAACGAACCCCAACACTGGGGTGAGACCAAGGATGCCAACGTGGAGCCAGTTCAGGTTCTCCGAAAGGTTATCCCATGTCACCGGAGGCAATGGCTTTTGGTGCTTGAGTGTGTAGGACACATAGTTATCGGGAATGTTGGCGTCGGCGGGAATGTGTTCAGGGTCTTCAACGAACTGCATTGAGTCGACGGACTTGTGTACGGCGTCGACCTTGGGCGTGATGGGGGGGGTGGTGGTCGCCATGTCTGGCGGCGAAGAACGGGCTGGAGGCACCGAAGACATGGAGGGAGAAGCTGGTCAAGGAGCAAAAGACAGGGAAAATGTCATCGCGTAGCCGGTTTTTATGTAGCGTAAATTCTTTGGGGTTGCCACCGCTTCGGAGTCCGGGCGCGATCATTGCAACTAATTAGTAAGGTGCCTGCCCCTTGAACATCGTTTTAAAAAATTGATCACTTCTTCACCACCAACAAATTTAAACCATCCACGCGCATATATACAAGATACGAGGGGCATCCAGAATCAAAAAAAAATACGCAATTCTGCGATGGGGAACAATATTTGTGGATGAAACGTTGCTGCGCAGATTTCGAAAGCATTGGGGACACATTGCCCAATGTATAAATTTGTCCTTGATTTTCACTCGTCCCGCGTTCAAATTCAGCCTCAACCTGCCCCAGCAAGTCCGACTGAATGTCCAGCGTGCGTGTAAGCGCCCGTATTCAACCTTACATAATATCGTACATGGGGTGGTTTTATGTAGATAAACTACCTTTTCCAGAACACCAATTGACGCCGAACAGCCGGTAGATGCCCTATCCTCCGGGTCAGTCCCGCACTACTAGTGGCTATGTATGCTGTACACTCACCAAAAACGATCGCGGGTCCCCAACCCACTAGGATGAGCGCAACATGCTGTGTACCAAACGGCGTCGGTTTCGGTCGGTGTTGCGCGACATCAATCACAGTCGACAGCGTAGCAAGACACTGAATCGTAAAGAACGCCCTGCAATCAAACACCACAGCAAGTAAAACGTCAGCATTTCCGAGCGGATCACGCTATGATACTTTGCGACGACTTACATCTGAAACAGAATTAACCGCCAGATAGCCGGCGCGAGATTGGGCCTGGGAGGTGCCACAGTGTGCATCGTCGCTAATGGCCGGTGTCAATCGCAGTATCTCGCACCATATTCGATTCAATGGATACAGCTTACAGGACAACATCATGCTTCCCATCTGCCTCCGTGGATCGAACACGTCTTCCTCCTCGATTGAGCCAAGGACTTCCCATCTTCCAGACTGTCTTTCAGACGTAGAAAGCGCGCCAAATGCCGTAGAAGGTGACACATCCGGGAAGTCGTAAGGGGATGCGTCTGTAGCACTTGTCGGCGGCGAGGAATCCAGTATTTCAGGGTCGGGTGTTTTGTCGATTAGTGAGATGGGGCTCGTTACCCCCTCTGAGGGGACGCTCCGATCATTGCTCGACTGTGACCTCGAGTGAAGACGACCTGTACTAGTGTGCTTGAATGAATAGTGGGAGCGCTGGATGTCAAGATATATTTGATGTACTCGGCGGGCGGCAGCCGCGGAGAGGAACAAGCAGGGTATGGTAAGAATCATTGAGAGGCCGGCATATCCAAGAAAACGGCCCCTGCGTTGATCAAGATTTGGATGAGGTCCATGTCAGCTGTGTCAGCTCACCATTCCGGACGGCTTGCATCACAATGGAGGTCTTCCGTGGGCTGAATGGCATTTAATCTTAGTAGAACAGGGACCGAGACAGATAGGCAAGCGAGAGGGAATACAAAAATAGGAAAATAGTACATGTTTTTCCATCCAAGTGTCCTAGAAGGAGTGCATCATTCGTCGAGTGACGTTGCCAAGTTGAACCAACTTTACGTACGAGATACCTGGACGTTTCGTGGATGAAGGCCATAGTACAGAACTGGACGTGGCAAACGTGAACGCGGCACAGACGCCAGTGAGTGACCATGCGGAATAATAGATTACGAATGTCTGAACTGCGTCATGCGGTTCAGCTGAGCCGGTGGCTGAGCTGGAAGGCCAACATGCTCACCGATACAAAAAGCTTTTGGCATCCGAAATGGATTCATGTCGTAAATCATCCCTATACAAGGCAGATAAGCAACACATTTCTTTGATGGCCGCGAGGTGCCGTACCAAGACAGAATATTCCTTGCAAGAGCGTTGCGAAGACACTATACAACATTGGACCCCAGTAGCTACCGATGGCCCTCGAGAACAGACACAGCACTACCCAGCATACTAGAATGCCTGTGGGCGCGTTCAAAGAGACGATCATCTGTGACTCGCAACAAGTTCGCGGTCTTACCTGTAAGTGAGAGACAGAACCATATGACTTTGAGGGCGAACGGGAGCATGGGTAGCTGGCTGGGTTGATACCTGAAGGCACCAACAAGAGCCTGAGGTTGAGGGAATCCAAGCGCATGCTTCCCAGCGCGACTGACAGCCTCCGATCACGTTGAATGTGATCTTACTGCAGTGCATTCAGATATAAAAAGAAAACTCCCATGCATGTTTGCTACCCGTCCTTTGGAACGGGAAGAACCTTCTGATGTAGATATGGGGCTTAATCGCCAAGCAAAGTTTTAGACTATCTTGGCTGGCCAAGGTCCTGGTGTGAATTTTGTCCATGAATACTTAGGTCCGCGTGAGGGGAACAATAGTATAAGCAGAATTCGTCGCCCTGTTTCTAATCTTATATATATATATATTGTTCTGGTTGACTGCAGAAGGTGAACGATCCTTCAAAGCCTCGAGGCCTCAAGCTCCAACTTGACAAGCTTGAAGCTTGAAGCTTCGCCCCGAGTCTGAGAGCCCCACAATGTTGATGTTGTCGTTGCACGTGTGCAGTGGTCCCGGGCCATAATTACCGCAACAACGCCGATTCAGGTTTCCCGCGCGGCGCGCACGCGGTGCAAAGCTTGGCAAAGACGCCCACCCTGCGCCGGCCCGTTCAGCGTTCTTGGAGCATGTTACTACGGAGGCTACTAGTCGATCATTCACTCACGCAGGCGCGCTATCACTGTCGAGCAAGTGTCCGCGGGGATTTTTGCAAGGTGGCAGCCCTGCACCATCTGTCTTGGGCGCCTTTCTGAGGCTCGGATGCTTCCAATTCTAGCCATCCGTTACTTCGCCAGGTACTTGGTAGAACGTCTGGTGGCATGTTTGGATTGTGCCGCAAACCTAACGAGGGTAAGAGAGAACATGGTAGTATCGCGGGACCTTGATTGTACGCAGCATGAAATTAGAGGTATCTTATCGGAGCCTATACTTCAGCTTTGACAGAGGGGGAATTAAACTTTCGCTATGATATGGCAGTCTATTTCGCATAGAGGAGGAAAGTCTGTCTGAGGAGCTTGTCTGAATAGTGTCATCTTCACGAAAAAAAAGGAAGAAGAAAGCAATTTGATCAGACTCGTTTACACGTCTCGCAGGTAAACGAAATCTTCATATCAACCAACGCCTTACCGATCCCAATCGCAAAATCGATGTCATCGCTGGAAAGAACAAGACTAGGTGACGGAGAATCGGGCGATATGTGGAACGCAGGTATAAGCCACACCCATCCAAGAACGACCTGTCAATACTTAGTAGATGAGTACGTTGTCCTCCCAAAATGCAGAGCAGGTGGACGACCTCGCCAATGAAAAGTTTGATACGAAGTTCGCGATTTGCTTCGAGCAGAATACCTGACGGGTCTTCTACATCGTCTTCTTCCGCTGGCGGTGAGACAAAGGCATAAGAAGAGCTCTCAGACGCCGATGTGCACTGTTGCGGACTTTTATGACTCGGCTCAGGTAGTGGCTCGCCCAATTTGACCCGATCCTCTTTGGCTCCATTCAGGGGACGCAGGACGTAAGTCAAAACTGGTCCCCTCTGGATCGTTGAGCATCCAAGTCGAAATGAGAAATGATAGTACATACACTTTCACCTTGTTCAGTCGGTTGGATGTCTGATATACCCATCTGCGCAAAGCTATGTATCATCTTTGCTCTGTCCCATTGATCGCTCTTAAAGGGACTGGAATCCATCGCACCGCCCGGGCTGCGCGACTCCTTCTCCCAGTGTTCGAGCTCATCGACAAGGCAGTCGCTATATCGTGCCAAAGATGCCCAGAGCTTTCCTGCCGTTGATTCACTCACTGCACGGCCTTTTCCGGCGCTCGTCATTACCACACTTGCCGCCCGCACAAGGTGGGGTTGTATCCTGGATGGTTCACGCATTCGAATTGTGAGTTTGGTGAGTTTTACTTTGGTCGTTTTGTCGAGCAGGGCTTCTTGATATTCGGGATTACCCTCTGCCGGGAACGGTCGTAGTGATGGGGGTCCTTTTCCAACTAGAACTTGCGACCAGTAGAACAGCCATCGCTGTTGGCTCGGTATGCTGACGCCCATCTTGGGCTTCTTTGAGACGTCGGGATAATATCTAGAAGGGTGTAACGGAGGTTTCATACGTCTGGACGTATGGAGATGAAGAACCTTTTCTATTGTGTTCGCCACTGGTTCTGAGGAAACTCGCGACAGATCCGCGCTAGAAGGGACAGAAGCGGGACGGAAAGGTGGACGGACGGTTGTGGTGGGTAATACGGTGGACATATCTGGCGACGGTGTCTGAAGACCCTCCTTTTCGCCGATCAACGACCAATCGCCGAAACTGTCATGGAGAGAGTTGGGCATTGGGGCGGAGGATGAAGCGTAACATGAGAGTAGATACGCGCACGCGAGGGTGCCTGACCTCCCTTTACCAGCTAGATTGCCAAACAACGTCTCACTAAGAACGGAAAGAAGAGATAGATGTGTACCTTTACAGTGCAACACTGCCACACGGGCATCCGAGCCAGAAAGCCAAGAATGCATTTCTCGCGTGACCAACCGAAAATACGGAAATGGCGGAACACTGTGAATGATGAGTATGGTCCATGCACGAAACCGACGAGACTGACTGGTGATCCGGAAAAGGGTATCTGCTAACGCGGCCCTCGAAGACGTTTTCATGGTAGGCGTTTTCTTTCAGGGGGCAAAAGTTGAACACCCAGAAATCGGAGCCGTGGCGGGCTGACAGGAAGCGCTGAACGTCCGCACGGTGATTGCGGTAGATGCTCTCCACACCGACTGCCGGGAAGCCCATGACAATGATCTGATCCGTTACATAGGCAAGATCTTTTTTTTTTTTCGAAGTTAGACTACCATAGAGTGCAAGGTAGTCGCCATACCTAGTTCGAGGTTGAGTTGATCGTCCCTGTAGCGCGCTTTCTTGCCCGACACCAAGCGCCTCAGATAGAGGGACATTGCACAGGAGTGGTGATTACATCAGCGATTTAAAGGCTCGTTTTGTCAGAGCCAAAAAGTACACTCAGCTGGCTGTCGTCGGTCGAGCGATGGACATCCCGTCGACGACACCTACAAAACGCTCAGCGTCGCCCCCGCCTGGCCAACGTCCAACAAAGCGCCCCTCGACGTCCTCTCCGGAGGAGGGCGAGCTCGACGACCCCGACGACCCCGCCCCGCCGCCACATCCCTTCGACCTCCATCCTCGACCGTCATCGCCAACGTCCGCGGGCAAGTTCGAGCCAAAGATAAAGTTCCCATTCAGGCCAAAGCCGGCCCCGCCACCCTCCGAGCCCCGCCCGTCCTCGCGCTTCGGACCCGACGACAGAAAGCTGCCACAGCAATATGACCGCGCGCCAGACGACGACCATCGCCGCGACAAGCTCAAGTTTCGTGACCACCGTCAGCAAGACAGCATGTCCTCGCGTCGCCGCATGGATAGCTGGGTCTCCGACGAGCGCCTGTGGGACAGGGATAGAGATAGACGACCACCCCATCCACCATGGGACAGACACCCGTACGACGCTCGTTCTTATAGGCCCCCTCTACCACACCCCTCGATGCCACCACATCCCCCGCGTGGCGTGCGAGACCGATATCCAGACAGAAACTTTGACAGAGACGTCCCTCGTGATCTCGCACGCACACCCCCGCCTCCCCAACCGCACCGCCCTCGTTCCCCCTTCTCGCCTCGCCCGTCCAAGTCACGTTCCCCCTCTCCCTCCTCGCCAAACCACCACCGCAAACACAGACTTCCCGTCCGTCGATCACCCGCCCCTGCCTTCTCTCCATTGTCCAGGGACTCCCGTCCAGACAGAATGCGCCCGGAACACTGGGATCGTGACCAACGACCGAGGAACAACGACGTCTATCGGGGCTCGGGTGCGCCTCCACCAGGCACAAGCAGAGCAGGACGTCGAGGCGCGAGCCACGACCTCCCGCACTCAGGTGAGTTACAGAGTCGTTCAGTACGTCCCAGACTGTGACTATCATATCTACAGAAGTGGAATACCGTCCTGTCTCGCCGTCACCTATATCCTCTCGCCGCACTCCACCACCACCACGTTCCCCAGTACCGCCAGCACCGCCTTCTGAGCCCACGGAGTCCACGGCTGAGGATGAGATGCAAGTCAAGGACGACACCCTACCCGCAGTTCATGAGGCCGTCTCTTTTGCTCTCAAACGTCCCAACGCTCCACGCGGTGACCATTCGCCATCCCCGTTACCTTTACCGCCCGCGAGAGAAGAGGACGTTCAAAGAGCGCGCGAGAAACGGGCTGCGGTTGCTGATGAGAGAGGTGGACAGAGTGGTGAAGGTGGCATGCTCCCAGTAACGATTGGAAAGAAGAAGCGAGAGCCAGTGGAGAGGTCGCGCAAAGAGGAGATGGAAGCGTATGGGAGGATGTTTGAGGGATGTGGCAAACAGTCAGATTACAGTGTCACGACAAAGGTTGGGGAAGGAACGTTTGGGTACGTGATATTTGTGAAGTGGCGTGCGGTACGCTGACCGTGGTCCGTCGCATATGCGCCACCCAGTGAAGTCCACAAAGCAGTCCAAATCTCTACGGGACGAGCCGTGGCTTTGAAACGCATCCTCATGCACAATGAGAAGGAGGGCATGCCTGTGACCGCTCTTCGAGAAATTAAGATTATCAAAGCCATGAAACACCCAAATGTCGTGGATATCGTCGACATGTTTGTGGTTCGGAGTGGGTTCTAGTTCCCTTGTTCTTCGGTTCGCACCACGGTACTTATCTGGTTGGCGTGATATAGGTAAAGGCAAAGAGTCACCTCTTTCAGTGTACATGGTCTTTCCGTACATGGACCACGACCTCGCAGGGTTGTTGGACAACGAGAGAGTAAAGCTATTACCCAGTCAAATCAAGCTGTACATGAAACAACTGTTGGAGGGAACGGAGTATATGCACCGAGTGAGTGCTGTTACTCGACTCCACTTCGAATCTGGTGATGAACATACGCATACACGCAGAATCACATCCTACACCGCGACATGAAAGCTGCCAACTTACTTATATCTAACACCGGATCTCTGCGTATAGCGGATTTCGGTCTCGCTCGTGCATTCGATCCCTCTATTGTTCTCCCATCGACAGGTGGTGACTCACAAGGCAAGGGTGGCAAATACCCAGACGGGAAAGAGAAGAGGTATACAAATTGCGTTGTGACGAGGTGGTATAGACCTCCCGAGCTGCTCCTCGGAGCAAGGCAGTATGGGGGCGAGGTTGATATATGGGGCATCGGGTGAGTTCTCGTTTTGGTTCTTTATGGCTCAAGAAACGTCATCGCGCGGGACTGATGAACTAATCGGCGCACTTGCAGTTGCGTCCTTGGCGAGATGTTCATGCGCAAGCCGATCCTTCCTGGGACATCGGATATCGACCAATTGGAAAAGATTTGGCAATTGTGCGGGACGCCTAACCAGCACACATGGCCCAACTTTGATGCGTTACCTGGTTGTGAGGGGGTGAAACGTTTCCAAAATTACCCAAAGAAGTTGAAGTCAACGTTTGTCAGGTGGGTGTCCGATGACGTAGATTTCAGGTCATTGGGCGTGTGTTGACATTCTTCGTCCTCGGTCGTATGCAGCATCTGCATCGTCCCGGAGACCTGTGATCTCCTGGATAAACTCCTGACGTGTAATCCACGGGATAGGATCACAGCTTCCCAGGCACTGGATCACGATTACTTCTGGACGGATCCACTACCTGCCGATCCCAAGACGTGAGTTGCCAGCGTTATTCCGCTTCCTCTCCACACTCACATTGCCTGGATCCTCAGACTCCCCGTCTATGAAGCCTCCCACGAATTCGACAAGCGAGGACGCCGGAACAACCTCCCGCCACAACATGCTCACCCACCGCCCGAACACGTACGTCCTGCACTTCAGCATGGACAGGGGTTCTATGGGCATCCACCACCTGGGCACGGTCATGGGCACGGACGCCCATCGAGAGGTGGACCGCCCCCACCTGTCATGTTCACCGCGTTGATGCAGCAGGCACAAGGTCCGCCCGGCGCCGGCATACCCGTTGGTGGTGGGTACGGACCTCCGCCACCTGGCCCGTACGGGCAACCTGCACCTGGCATGGTGCCCGCGAACGGGTTCGCCGCGCCGCCCCCGCAGGGCTATCCGCCGCCGCCGCCCTATGGCCATGGATACGGGCACGGACGGCATCATCAGGACAGAGGCGAGAGGAGCGAGAGGGGCGGAGTTCCGAAACCGTCTATACATCCATCGTTGCCTCTCAAGCCCGCGGGGTTACCTCCGAAGCCGCCGGCGCCGCTCGGCACTGGAGGAGGTCGGTTCGAGCGAGAGAGAGACAAAGATTGGAATCGGGATCGAGACCGAGATCGAGAGCGCGGGAGGGAGCGAGAGCGGGGGAGATTTGGAGGGCCAACCGCGGGAGGCGGGCATGGAGGAAACGGGGCCGACAGTGGTGGGCTTAGTGGGGGTCTGCCGTATTCATAGGGTGCGTGCGCGTTTTCGCCCTTCGTTTCCTGCGTCGGCGCTGCGCTTCGTCGGGCCTGCGAAGTAGGCCTCGAAGGAGAAATCGATATTCGCATCAAACACACCCCTCAATCGTCGTCGTTTGTTTCGCATAGTACATTGACACATACATTTATTAGTTGCAATCAATCAATCGGGTCATTTGTTGGGTTACCAGTCACCATTCA
>JBBPMW010000215.1:0-12917 GCA_038090535.1 Tylopilus alboater | reverse complement strand
CTACTTTCCCTCTTGCATAGCTTAGCCCTTTATTTTTGTGGGATCACAGGTTGTACTAAGTGTTATGCTTAACCTCAAGTAAGGCTAGGCATAGACTTGGCAGGGTCAAGGGTTCAGTCTCTGAGGGTCTTCCTAGAGATGAGTTCAAAGGAATAGCAAGATGGCTGTTTAGTTCAAGATGTTTCAAGAAAGTGTCCACTCAAAAGTAGGACAAAGACTTAGAGAGTTCAAGGATTCAATGCAAGGTATATGCTATTCCAAGTAGGTCTAGCTTGGGAACATTGAAGGGTATCTATGGGTTTATATACTGGGGCCAAGAATAAATGACTAAGCAGAATAGAATGTAGAAGAATGTTGGAGAACAATTAGTAATACAAGGAAGAAGAAGATGACACATTAAACAGGGCCCAAACAGTAGGATGTGTAAGCAAGAAAACGTAAGCAAGAGAAAGGCATAGAACATCATAGAAGGAAGTTAGAAGGCATGTGATCAAGAGAGAAGATGTGTGAATAGTTAACAAGGAAGAGGTAAAAGTAAACTGTAACATTGCCCCTGTACTAGAATCAAGTCACTGATGAAGATAATTAGTCCAAACCATGGTAGGAGCATCTGGGAGAACCAGTCATGTTGGCATAAGCATCTGAGTCATAAAGATCATCTCCATATCCTTCATTGGCTAACTCCAAAGGGGGGCAAAAGTGAAGGGAGTGACATGGAGGAGGGACTGGGCAGATTGATTGTTGAGATGAAGACAAACTGTGGTGACTAGATCCACAACTAGCTAAGCTTCAGTGAGATGAAGGGGATGAGAGGGGAGAGGAGAGGTAGGATTTCTGAGATGACAATGAAGGAGGCATCAAGCTTGGGAATGTCCAGGGGCCCAACATGTACAACTGGAGTGTTGATAGAAGAGTCATTGGGGGCATCAATGATTGAGTCGATGGCAATGAAAACAGGACTCGTTATAGTAGGGATAAAATAGAGGAAGGAGGATACCACTGTGTCCTCTGGTCCACCAACTTTCCTATCTTTGCATGAGGGTGAGCTCTGCCTAGGTAAGAGAGAATGATGAGGCAGTGACATTGATAGCAGAAGAGGAGGAGAGTGGAGGGATAATGATAGAAGTCAGGTTATGAAGTTCCCAGAGATAATTGTCTAGGTTATTAAGAAATTCAAGCATACCCAATTGAAAGAGGGTAGCAATAAGAGCACCATCTAGTTCTTCATGGATGTTTTGAACAGCTTGGCCAGTTAGTAGCTGTTGAACATTGGTGGAGATTTGTGGGGCAAAGATAGAGAAATGAGACATTTATAGGTATGCCCTGTAAAGGCTATACAGTGGAGATCTCATGTCAAAGAAGGCACTGATAGGGATAGCTAAGCAGGAATCATGGTGATAGGAAGTGAGTCGTTGGATCTGTTCCTGGTTAGGGAAGTCATTGCAGAGGTGGTGGGCATAAAGAAGGATGTCCATGGATACTACTGGAGTGGAAATAGAAGGAGGAAGAGTATGGATAGAGATAGGAACAACAACATCTGTGAGAGTGGATGATTCCTAGCCAGGAGAAGAAATAGTAGAAGAAGGGTAAAATATATTATCAGCAATGGAAGTTTCAGTAATAGACAAAGAGGAAGAAAGAGACAAAGAGGAAATAGACAGAGTAGGATAGAAGTCATCAGGGTAGTCAGAGCAGGGCATTGTTATAGGTGATGAAGGTTTAATGCAAAGGGGATGAAGGAGGGAAGATAGAGGAATGATATTTTTTATAATCAATAAGAGCAGACTTTGCATGTTTCAAGTTCTGTTCTGGGATCCAAGAATCTTCTTCAGCTGAATATCCTTTCCTTTGGATCAGGAAGAAGTGGTTAGACATTTATAAATTAGACAATCAGAGAGAAGGCTTTGAATGTGTTTGGATTTGTAAATGAACTTGGGGATTAGAAGGAGTATAGCGAGAAGAAAAGCGTCAGATGATAGCTTAAGATGAGTTGATGTGTGGATACTAGTATTGGCAAGTCTGATGAGTAGTGGGTGAGTGTATTGATCCCCAACTAAGGCAGATATATTTGTCTTGTCAGAAGATAGTATAACACCAAGAAGAGTGGCACCTGTAGATAGCTGAGCCTAACAAATTTGAAGTTAGACATTGGACTCAAATCAAAAAAAGAGCAAACAAACCTGCACATCCCATGTAATATCTCCTATCATCCACTTACTATAAACATGAATGAGGTGCTCAGCAGTTCAATATACACATTGGAAGACGAGATCCATCTTGTCATGAAACAATAGGTGATTAAAGAGTGCCTCTAGGTAGTGAACAATGTTGTGATAAAACAGCCTTACTGGCAACTTTGTGGGGGTTTCAGGTGATAATACACAACATTTCCATTGAGATCCACTAAGAAGTATGTAGTTTAGTGAGGCCACAAAGCTGTTGAGCCATTCAAAATGAGATAGGATGTGAATTTATATTTTCATTACTCAGTCAGATTGTGAAGGTAAAAGAACCATGAAAATTACCAGCTCTAGAGAGAGAAGACTATTAATAGCAGCCATATTTAGGCTGGACCACATTAATCAAAGCCTGAGTTGCCAATCTACATGGGATACAAACAAATAGTAGAGATTTGTATAATGTTCTTGGGAAATTTGATCCATATCAAAGCACTGAAGGAATAACTTCTTTTCTCACTTGAAAATTGCTGCAGCACCCAGGAATTCCTCTACCAATTCTCCTGGCTGAATGTCATCAACATCCATGTCATGTTTTGAAAAATTAGAGTATTGTCCCTCTGTCCCTGGTTGATTCTGGTCTTTGAATGCAGCTGAAGGGGGAGGGGGATCATTCTAGAGGTTTTGCTTTGCATCTTGCTCAATAAGGTCACCAATAGAGACTAGCTTATCTATCCAACTATGACAATGAGAAGAAGGTTGGTTCATATGGCATAAAATTGCATCCTATGAAGGTAGAATTTTGCTGCAGCTTGGGCAATGGGACATGAGGTATGTGTGATGCCTAGTGCACTATGATGAAACCTAAGGAAAACAGTAAGTACTTCTATGATATGACTGTCATGACAAGTAAACTGCCTGCAAGTTGTCTGTCACATATTTGTTGACACTACTTTGTGACACAATGTTTTTTTACTCCAGCTATCACAATGTCAGAATGTGCTATGAGCTTAAGCCTGCTTCCCCCTTCTTCCTTCCTTCTTCCTACTCCAATTTCAAACAGTATCTTTGTTCTTTCTCAACCACTCAAGCCTGAAACAGTTCAAAACAGAATGTCAATGTATTCCTAACAAGGATACAGCCACCCTCATTCTCTTCACAGCAGACTATGGCTTTATGTGATTCTCTGAACAATACCATCATTGACTTGTGCTCTGATACTAAATACTTTGATGTCAAACATTCTTTAGAGCTTGTCAAAATCCTGGTGAGTAAAGAGTTCACTGTGCATAGCTTAGCAACTAAAGTAGATACAGACTGTCAGCTACATGATTGAGCCTGATGTACCATATGTATCTCCACTTGGAGATTGCTCATGCCCAATGAGCTGTTCTACAAGCAAGGATGAATCTTGCTTCATGCAAGCTATTGGAGCAGAAATCACACACTCAGCTCAACTGTATGAAGGTTTGCCATGTCAGGAAAGAACTGGAAGCTACAAATATCAGTGTTGGGTGATGGTGTAATGCAATTTGCCAGTCCAGACTCCCTCTTCATCTCTTTATTGTACATTGCCATCATAAGCACCATCTCCATGTCAATCATAAATTGTTTAGTCGATTCACACACACACATTCTAACCTAAGGCACAGATACATATGAGGATGACTTTTTCATTGATTTTCAGTAGCATATAGTAGATTGTTCATATGATATATATAGACATATGTTGTGTCTGATAATTTTTTTGGTCCTTCTAATTACATAAAATCATTCACCACCACTACTGTGCTTGTCCATCTTCTGGGCCAGTGTCAATGTGCATTGGCTCCTGCTCATCTTAATCCTGCTGTTATTGCTCACACTCCACCATTCCAGCATTGTTGGCACATTCTTGTTGACATTGGTGCCATCTTACTCTCCCCCTTAACCCCACGTCTGCTGTCAATAGTCATGCAGACTTGTGTGCCCTTCCACTGCCATCACTCGCACCCCACCAATGTTGATGCAGGCACTCAAATGATGTTGGCACCATCTCATATGTATGTCCTTCCAAAGACAAAGAGATATGACCCATATTTTGAGTACAAAGGGAGCATTCTATACATGAGTGATTTCTTGATGCCTAATATGTGACAAATATCCTTGATGACATGGTCATTATTGTACAAAAGCAGGATTTGTGATTGTGTAGCAGCCACTAAAGACCAGAGTCTCGGAGGGAATTTGTGCTTAGGTTGGTGAGTGGACCCTGATGCAGACGTACCAGGGTCTGAGTGTAATGCTAAAGCTGAGGAACGGGGAGAGGATGTATTGGGAATGAACCTATTAGGGATCAATGCGGCAGGCGTGGATGTATTGGCAGGTACAGTTGCTGTATCCAAGGACAAAGAAGGTCCTGATGTTGGTGCGCCAGGCTTTGCGCATGATATTGAAGATAAGGAAAGGAGGGGTGAAGATACGCTGGGGGTGGACACAGCAGGAGTTGACAAAGCAACACAGAGGGAGTTGATGTAGTTGGTGTGGATGCATTGGCAAGCAGGGGGGAGATGTACTGGGGATGGGAGTAAATGTGGCAGGTGTGGATGTGCCACACTTTGAGGGTGATCCTGGAAATGAAGGAAGGGGGAGTGATATGTTATGGATGGATACAGCAGGAGAAGATGTTGCAGGTGTAGATGCATTTGAAGAGGCAGGAGAGGAAGAATTGGTGGGTAATGACACCATGGTCCCCAGTAGCACAGAGGCTGTGGCAGAGGAATGTTCATCGTCATGGTGGCAAATCAGGGCATCCATGACTGTACCCATGAAGGTACTGAGTCCCCTCTCCTCTTGTCCTGGAGTGAGCCTTTGCTGGCTTGCCACTTTATGCAATATTGGCAGCAAATACCACAGGTCCCACTGCTTTGTTGACGAGTCATATAGTGGACAACCATCAGGTCCCATGAGCATGTTGAGCAATTCAGTATTTGGGACTACCAGTAAAATTCGATCAGGGAACCAACAATCTGCAATGATATCTCCATTATAGTGACTCAGCGGGAGTATGCCCTCATCAAAAATGCTGGCGCCTAGCTCCAAGTGAAAGCTCTTCTTCAAGGCTGGGATATCAAAACTCTTTACATGCCAAGGGACTGATGAAGTTTTCAATTTTCTAGGTGTCTCAGTGAGGAATTTTGTCTGGAGTGGCATGTTGGAGACATTTGAACTTTGAGGGGACAGAGGGGACCATGTGAAACATGCCACATATTTATCCACAAGTATGGTGAAAGGAATATGAAACAAATCCATCAAACAATAGAAACTCTACAAAGAACAAGAATGGAATAATTCCTTGCACCAGTACTTATTAAGCCAGAAGCTAGATGAAAGTTTGTTTGATGACCATGAGTGAAGTTGAGATGAAGTTGAGAGTTCGCCTTCTGGCTGAAGCATGGGATTAGGTGAACTGGTGAATGAATCTGAAATAAAGAGATAATATCTCCAGCACATTCCCCTGTGCTCCGCAGTGCTCACTTGAGTACATGCATTCCAGCATATGGATCTGCTGGTGAGATGGTGAAACGTAGCACATAGGAAAAAAAAATACTGGAGAGTGGAGATTGGGAATCCAAGATTGGTTTGAATATCAGGTGGAGCTGCACAACTTCGTGACCTTGTAAAAACAGCACACGTTTAGCAGGAATAATGTGGAAGATATGTAAGTAGTCTAACCATGTATATAAACCATTGCATGGCCAGTCCTTGTTGCCATCGCTGGATATGATAACATGATCGTAGCGACCAAATGGCCATTTCTTGCTCACCGGGAATGCATGGAGACCCTGTGGAGATAGCAGCATCTTTGAATCATAGCTGGACTGAAGTTGGATGCACACTTTGTACCAAATCTGTATGTGATTGAATGGTAGCTGACAACCTGGCGCGGACTGTCATCTTCCTCTGATTGTATGAGTGAAGTCAGGAAGATGGCGATCCAAGTAGTCTGCAATGGCTGGTTTGAAATCAGGAAGTTTGTATACCTCTGCCATGCTGTCAACAGTCATGTTCATCATTGCCAGTTTGGACAAAAGATGGAAGGCAACAGTATCTGAGGTGAATGTTCGATGAGGACGAGGTGCAGTTGGAAACCTCCCAGCCCTGAGAGCGTGAGCATGCTCAAAGTAATCAGTGACCTTTCTTGATTTCAACCAATCCTCTTCCTCCCTGGAGACATCCAAGTCATCTGAAATTTCTGCAAGGGTCACAGATTGTTGTTGCATGTGTAAAGAGTCAACACTTTTCTTGATGATCAAGGTAATGGCAAATCTGTGCATCAAAGTTTTGATTGTTACCAGATTGGGCAGGGTCCTTGATAATGTCAATGTGAGCATGTTTGGTAACATCTGCCGATCACTGTCTCAAAGTACCCATACTGCAGATGCTCGGCACAACGAAAAGCATCATCTCTAGTTTTGGAATCTTCCAATGGTCTAATAATCCCTGAGCACCTGCCTCAATGAGCACAGCCTTGTTGTCATGGAACTCTTGTAGACTTGCTGTAAGTTTGGTGATGTCAGCATCCGTGAGTCTTGGTGCCTAAGAGCAATAATGAAAATCAGTCAGCACTCGAATGGCAGCGAGAGCCTCCTGTAGAATGCCTCCTGCAATAACACCAACAATGTATTGTTGATCCTCCCAATGCAATTGCATCGACATCTGCTTGAGAGTCGTGATCCCATCTGAAAAACACCAATATCTGCTGCATGTCTACAGAAGAGAAAATCAAAAATCAAGTTCGTCTGGTCCTAGCATCCTAGAGCACCACTTCCCATCGTGGTCCCAAAGGAACTTGAAGAACTGATGCAAGGCCTCTGGGGTGATGAAGGAACTCAGCTCAGCAAGAGGCCAATCAAGCCAGAAAGGAAACAAGACACCATTCAGCTGCAACTTTTGACATGCTTGAAAATATGAGGATAGATTCAAAGAATGTGTCATTCGTTTGACCACAATAAGCCATTGACAAGTTTTAGATGCGGTGTGGGCTGCGCAGCAGATGGGATCTCCAAATTGTTCAGTGATGGCCATGGTGATGGCTGAAGTGTTGCTGGTGACACATGCCATTATGCATTGCTCAGGGGTGTCAGCGATGTGGGCGACCAGAGGTGTGAAGCAATACTTGAGGTTCTCGAGTGGGTTGCTCATCATATGACCCACCTCAGCAGCCTTTTTGAGAGGCTTAACGACAATGGAAATGACCTGATGGAGTAGGTGATCCACAAGTATGCCACGCAGACACTTATTCGGGTGGATGAATTTTGGTATAGGGAGTAAGTAGGGCAAGGAGGAGGTACAAATTCATTGAACCTTTTCTGCAAGTGTCAGCCAAGATATTGGCTAAACTGATTAGAAGTGGGTGAGCTTGACGGTTTCCAACTTGGGTGATGTGCATTTTGTTGGATGAAAGAATAACACCGAGAAGGGTTGCACTATCAGGTAACGCATCCTAGAAGTAACATGAGTGATTGTACTGCAGCCTGCGAGGGTACATACCTGTAGTTCCAAAGCTCGATCATACATGAGCCATTTGGTGTATATGTGCTCCATGCGGTCCACAGCACCGTAAATCTTCTTCAGCACAAACTCGATCTGCCCATTGATGGACGGCAAGTGTATGAGGTGTTGAAGACATTCAATTGCATCTCTGTAGAACACTTGAAGATCGCGTTTCATAGGCAATTCAGGTTTGACAGGCTGACACTTCCACCAGGGCCTAGATGGCAGCAGCTCAATAAGCTTGCAAAGTGCTTTTGCTGTTCAGAAAGAAAGGGAGAGTGATTTGATCTCAAAGATATATATCATCAGCACTCATTGTGGGTCAGGAGAAGAACACACAATGTTCAAAGAGAGGCATTCATCAATAGCAGCCATGCTTAAACCTGAATTGGCAAGCCACGAAGCGAATTGCCACTCAGTTTTGGATGCAAATGGGTAAAATAGGTTGGTTTGACATTCCAACAAGAATTGATCAGCATCGAATGTGGCCATAAAGGTGTGGCCATGCCTGTAATTTGTAGAGGCTCCAGGATACAGCTCAAAGAATGGTTCCAGCTCCCTGGTCTGAGTTTCCTCCGTAGAATCCAACACTTCTTCAGTGAAATCATTGACTGGCAAGTTGAATCCTGAGTTGATATCTTCCCAGTTGTCATCGACATTGCCATCAGCATCAACATCTGGGAATGAGAATTCACGAGGTTCAATATGGAGGCGACTGGCGATGCAACATCCACATGGTTGGTTCATGTGTTGAAGAAGCCGCATATAATTAGGAAACATTTTGCAACAACTGGGGCATCATATATTGGGCATGGCAAGGGGAGAGGGTGAAACATACCAAAAATGCAGTGTGCGACCAAGTAGCGCACCAGTCTGGCAACTTCCAAGAAAGCATGACAACGAACATGTCGACCCCCGCCAAATCAGCCAGACAAGATAGCTTAGCAAGTTCCTCAATGTGGGTGTCAACCAGGTGTGATGAACATATCCTCAGATGTGTGTTGTGTTAAAAAATGCCCTACTTTGCACATTAGCTCACCATCAGTGGTGCCTTCTGCACCAGAATCCCCTGAAGAGGCCATATCTCTGCTACAACTTCTGCAAGCCGACCAAAATGTTTCCTTGGCTGAAGTCAACCTTCTCGACTGCAAAGTCAGGTGGAGTGCTGCTCACATTCAACACTACATGCACTTGGCCAACAAGGCAAGAAAATAGCTTCAATGTGCAGAGCTCACAGTTGGGTAAGGTTGGATGGTGATTACTAGGAGTGGGTACTTGTATGAGGCCACCGTTGGACGTTCACATTGCTAATCACTGTGAGCACATCTCCCTTTTGTCCCTGCATTAACTGAATTTTCAATAGCGCTTGCTGTGTTGCCGCTCAGTTTGCCTAGCAGCATGAGCACTGCAAACCACAAAAAAAGATGCCTCTGCATGTTGAATACTACTACTAGTACTGTCACATATCATGTATAGATATCTTGTTGTTTTGCTTCATAAATACTACAAATATGTAATACAAGCAGATACCTTCGGATGTGATGAGGCAGCGTTAACTTGCTAACTACTGTGACATGGCAAAGCACTGGACCATATCTGCAGACGAGCTCACACCCACCTTGAGAGGTTATCATCCACACGTTACAACTCAGGACAGCCTGGGTTGAAAGTCATAATCCAGCTGTTTCCCCCTCAAAGTGTGGCTTGACATCAACAGCAACAGTAGTGTGATGGCGGCATACTTACACAGGAAATCAGAGTGGCAGGATCTGTCAAGGGGCGCACAGACTGCAGGTGTGCAAGAGAGCAGTTCTTGTGCATTGTTTATCGTGCCCAACCTCAAACCTTCACTCATGCTTACATGAATGCATCATCAACATTGCAGAACTTTGTGATGATGGTGAGCTTGAGCAACAGTGGGTTCAAGCTTGCAGGATGTTGGTCTCCTTTCATTCCACAGTCTTTGCTTAGATGCCATCAATGACACTACGTGCCCATGTTGCTGCCCTGTCGATGACTACAACACTGATGTCACCACACAAGCCATCGACAACAGACATGCTGGTTCCAGTGCCCTCCCCAACCGCATCCTATCCTCCTTGAGCATGCCCTACAGCCTCATTTGTGCCACGATGACACCATCAATGCCGTGCTGTGCCCAATCCCATTCCACCCTCAAGCACACCTACAGCCCCATGTGCCATGACGACGATGACGATGCCAATGCCACCACATGACGGCAACAACAATGCCATTGACAACAAATGCGCTGGTGCCCTGCTCAACACATCCCACCTGCTCGAGCACACCCACAGCCCCATGTGCCATGACGACAACAATGCTGCTGCCGATGCCATCACATGACAGCGATGACAACACCGTCAATGTTGACAGATGTGCCAGTGCCTGTGCCTTACCCAACCCCATCCCACCCTCCTCGACCACTCCCACACCATGATGACGACAATGATGATGCCAATGCCACCATACGATGGCAATGACAATGCTGTCAACATTGACAAATGTGCCGGTGCCAGTTCCCTGTCCAACCCTGTCCCACCCTCCTTGGCCACTCTTGCACCATGACGATGACAATGACGACGCTGATGCCACCATACCGTGTGATGGCAATAACAACACTGTCAACATTGACAGACCCACCAGTGCCAGTGCCCTGCCCAACTCTGTCCCACCCTCCTTGACCACTTTCCACAGTTCCATGTGCTAGGCAATGAGGACAACCATCAACACAACCACACGATGACAATGACAGTGCATGTGCCATCACAACCACACAACGACAACGCCTGATTCACCACACAACATGTGACACGGTGAGGATGTCAATGTTGGTGCAACCACGCAACAACGCTTTTTGAGGTCCAATGTGGCTGCTGAGGTCATGCACTCAGCATATGAGGGCATGTACAAGGTGTTGATGTTGAGCAGATGGAGGTGGGCAAGCTGATGTGTAGTAGCATGATAACATAATTGATGATTTTTTTAATTGGAATGAGTAGGGAGGGAGTCTGCAGTAAGCTATGTACTCTGCAGTGTCTAGTTGAATGTCCAGTGGGATGTATGGAACTCTGGAATCAGATTTGTAAAAAGTCTGGTAAGGTCTGGGACTTCTGGAAGACTGGAGTGGAATGGCTAGTTTGCTGATGTAGCTGCCATCATCAGTTGTCCATGCACCAATGCGCTCGTCCTCTCTTCCATGATTGACTCGGTTTGATGCGTCACGGCTGTCTTCCACTCGACCTGTGGGTCTCAGCATGTGCCTACAACCTCCCTGCTGGTCCATGTGTCTGCACTTTTGAGTGCAACACAGTTGTTTTGATGGACCACAGTCTTGCCACCTGGCTTGACCTTGACGTCTACGGGGTCGTGTGACTCATCAGATGGCTTGTCAGGCTTCCCAGGTCAACGTTCATCATCACCATTGTCACCTGCACCCTCTGTGTGCCCTCTTGACTCCCTCAACTCAGCTGTCTCGACCTTTGACTTGCCTCCTCACTCTCTTATGCCTGCTAGCTGGTTGGACGGCTCTGTGGATGCATCAAGATGACACTTGTTGTCACCCAGCATGTCCACAGGGTCTTCTGATGGTCATGCTGGGTCCATCGTACTGCTGTCTGGGTCTGGTCAGTTGTGCAACACACTCCATGCACTCGCACTGGTGGTCGCTGGTGGTGTCTCACCTTGGTCCTGAGTGGCCTCAGCATTGACTGGGTGGATGCATGATGTGCTTCATGCGCTCATGCTGCTGGTGGTGGACTGGTCCATTTCATGTATGGTCAGTCTGATGCTGCCACTGCTCATCCATCCTATGCACTCCCCCTCGAGCATCATGCTCTGGGGTGTGCTGGGTATGGTCGTGGTGGTTTCCACCCAACCGGCTTGTTCGTCGGCACAGTTGTGCGCTCAATGGCCTTTGTCAACAATGTCCCAGCTCTCGTCAATGTCACCTGCCACTTCCACAGTGGTTTGGGTTTGTTGGGTAGGGTCTGCGACTCGTCCACTGGTGTTGTAGGCTCAGTGCATGTCGCGTACAGGTTTGCAATGTCAGCAGTCACTTCATAGACCTGCTGACTCATTGTTTGGTCAACATAGTCGCCTGCCACTTCCAATAGTGGCTCGTCAGGCTCATCTTGTAGGGTGTGTGGCTTGAGTGGTGGTGCCACTTGTGGGCTGCTCACTGGGGTTGCAAGGCTTACGCTGTCAATCCTACAGTCCGTGGTCATTTTGCCTGGTCTTGTGGCTGCAGCTGCACCTTTGTTGACTCTTCTGCATGGTGTTTTTACCCAATGGCTGGTTTTCCACTCTCTCGGCTTGTCCCTGGGGTTGGCACGGTGTGTCAAATCGCTCCATTAGGTAGTTGTAGCATTCCTGTGCTGTAGTAAAATGTCAAAAATGGTGAATAAATGGTTTCGGGACTGTGCACTTGACAATGCATCATGCAAATGAGTCTCAAATGTTGCTGAATCATGCCAGTGGGGTTCCTGTGAGGTAATTGGTGACATGCTGAGCATCAGCTAATTTTAGCATGCTCTTGCGCCATTCCGTCCAGTTCTTCCCGTCCGTTTTCAGCTTGATGACTTCAACCATCTTCGTGAGTGAGCTGAATCAGCTGTAAAGAGCTTTAGGCAGGGCTCATAACCTGTAGAATACTCAGTAAGTCACTATATTAGTAGGGATGTAGCTATACCTGTAGAATACTCAGTAAGTCACTGAGTAAGAGTAAGCTACACTATGGTGCGATGTAGGTAGTGCTTATGTAAGCTGATATAGCATAAAGGGAATAAAATTCCAACACATCCACCCCATGGTTAATATCTTGTGCACTAAACCTTACAAGGAACGCCTTGAAGGCCAATCGCTTGATCATCCAAGACCAGTGCTAGTCACTGAGGACTGTGACATTGAATATGAAGTTGACTTCATTGTTGACTCATGATACAGGAAAAGGAAACTAGAATACTTAGTTCACTGGAAAGGATACAATGACACTGATCACACATGGGAACTCCTATCTAATCTCAAACATGTGCAAGACACAATTCATGACTTCCACCAATCTAATCCCGCCACACCCTGTGCCCTCAGCATGTCAATCAATGCATTCCAAAGTCTATTTAAATCTTATAAAAACTTTATGTCACCTGATCCACGGAAATTACCCCTGAATCACCTGGAATGTGATCC
>JBBPMW010000214.1:0-24238 GCA_038090535.1 Tylopilus alboater | reverse complement strand
AAAGGGAAGCGATGGTCTCGTATTCTCTCGTCATCCCGAGGACTTCTTCCAGCTTGCGATTCAAGACGTTGCTCGAGGACAACAGCTCTTCGAAACCCTGTGAAGATCTCGTGTTGGCGTCTTTTTTGTTGCCGTGGATGATGAGGAGAGGTGTGCTCACTGCGGTGATCTCTGCGGAGAGTCGATCGCGCTCTCGGTCGAAGAAGGAAGGCTCTCTTTGTGACATTGAGCCTGGACAGGATGTGTCGAGGGGATGAGCCTATGTTATCCACGGATGCATGGTAGCTGCCGACATACACACCAATATTGTCGTTCCAAATTCAGTGAGAACGAGCGGTCTACTGCCACCCAGTCGTGATTGGCCGAATTCTATCTTGCGCAGCAACTCGTGGCGCAACCCATCTCTAATAGTATCTCACTTCCTGTGCACTACAACCCTCACTCTCACCCTCTTCAAAACGAATAGACATGGCCCCCAGACCCATCGAAGACGTCGACTTGCCAACCCTAGGTGACGACCTCCTCGCGCTCCTCTTCGCACTGTGGGCGCTCGTCAGCGATCTCTACCTCGCCCTCCGGTCCTGCGTGTCCCAAGTCTTTGGGGCGCTATGGTTTTGTGTCGAGACAGTGTGGACGTTCGTCTCCCAAACCGTTTCGACGGTGTGGACTTTTTTCGTTGAGACGTTCTGGAACGAGTTCGTGGACGCCATGATCAGCATGACGGATTACGGTTCGTCTTCTTTCTCGACTCGTAATAGGCGTGCTGGGACTGAGACTCTCCGCGCGCTCTGCCGCTTTCAAAATCCAGTCGCCGTCCATCCGGGCACTGCCACGGTGATGATGGTCCTCGCGTTCGTCGTCATCCCGAGGATGCTCAACGCGCTCGTGACGTTCTACCTGCGATGTCTGGACGTTGATAGGCCAGGCGCACTCCGTAGTATGTTGCACATATACTCATGTTTCGATGGTGTCTTCGTTTTGCTGACGCGCTCGCGGGATCGTTCAGACTCGTACGCTGCCAATTATCAGTCGACGAGCTATGGCAGGACCGTCACGGTGCCGAGGAGGTCGACGCCCACGCGGTCTCAGTCGCGGAAGGCAAAGGGTGAACACCGCGCTGTCGGTGGTAGTCGCCGATGTTAGCCCAGATCTATATAGCTAGTAGCGATTGATCTCCGGGAGGTATCCCGTTTGTCCTGGCGCTCTTTTTGGGGAGATAGTTTCACGAAAGTTGGTCGTCGTGTTTCGATATCCGATGTATGCATGTATGATACTGGTCCTGTGGTGTACACTGTATGTTACGAGCATCTCACAGTAGACCGGCAAGCTTTTGGTGAAGCAAATTCGATCTGATCTCGGACTACCATCAGACGCGTGACGCTCGGACCATCATGCTACGTTGAGTAACTTCGCGGCTCTTACAGCTTGATCCCAAACCAAGGTGATCATAAACAGAAACTCGTCTTTCAGCGAACGAATTTGCTATACAATCACCGCCTATCATTCAGCATACATAACTCCATCTTCATTCGTGACGATGTTGTCAGTCTCCCCCGTGTCCTCGTTTTCGTCGTTTTTCTGCATAAAATTGCGGAGCGTTGGCTGTGATTGGTTTTGGCCACCAGGCGCACTGTCAGCTTTGGTTTTCTGGGGCTTTCGTTTACCCGTCGACTCCTGAGATCCGATTATTTCTGTAAGAACCGACATGAGCGAGGTTTCGGATATCCCCCGTTGTCTGTTCAGTGTTAACTCACCATCCAGAAACAGAAATTCATCCGCCCGACGGACGATACTGGCTGCAAGGTGTTAAGACGAGCACGACACCACGCAAAACGATAATAGTTTACCAACGTCTTTTTGTTGGACGATCGTTCTCTTCTCCCTTTCAGCAAGTCTCTGACACGCTTGCGAAAGCCTCTTGATAAACTCTTCCGTCGCAAGCGAGATCAAAAGCGTCGCGTCCTTAGCAAGCATAGGAAGGTCCTAAACCCGCGTCCTGCAGTCACTCGTCCGTTGCAATGAACCGCGTCGCGGAGACTGGACGTACCTTGTCCGCCTTGATGATCTTCTGTACTCTCGAGAACGGCAAGACAGATTTGCCTGGCTCGCGATCTCGTAGCGCAGGTCCTTCCTTCTTTCCTTCTCGCTTGTCTCGTGCTTGCTCAACCTCTTCGTCTACTTGTGGTGTGGCTTCGACATCGGCATCGCGTGGCTCCGTTGACTCTGCGTGAACGACCTCCTCTTGGGTATCCGTGGGTTCGGTAGCCATGGGGAGTGTGGTTACCTGTGGATTTGGACTAGTCTAGCGAAGATCAAGGTAGAGACATGGCTGCCAGACGCGTCGGGTTACACAAAGATTCGTGTTTGGTACATTCAAATAAATAAATATTTTTACTACAATGAGGTTTACCTAAGATATTAGGATGCTAGTACTACTACTACTTTCTCAACCATCATCATGCTAGAAAGAACAAGTGGTGGCAGATCCCATCGCGTCAATGCCACAGGTAACCTTCAACAATCCATGCGAGCCAACTATGGGGAGCACGGCGTGGACAATGTACGCCAATGAAGCTCTTCATGTCACCAATCTGTTCTCACTACCTTGAATCGCGCGAAGTATTACAAACAGGTTCGGACTTGCGACGAGATAATCGACCACTAAACCCTACTCAGTCTTACTCCAAAGGTCGGCGCGTCCTATCGTAACCCGCACTTCCCCGGCGTCCGGTGCGTCTCCATTGTACCTCTCAAATGATCGGGCCTAGACCTAGGATGACACCTTGACCAGGCAGGTAACGAACTCATTTCTATTCACCATCAGTGCTACTCACGGCACATTCGATCGTCAACGAAGTGGGGAAGTCACCGTAGCCACGTATGAGTGGTGGAAACGCGGAATCTCAGGAATGCCGCCAAGAAAGAAAGGAATAGCATCCCAAAGCTGTGATGCATTGTCAACCAAAACTGACGAACTTGAGGGGGAGTCGTCAAACCCTATGATAAGCCGGGTACCAGACGACTTGTTGATTACCGCCGCAGATCCCGTGAGCGCATGCCAGTTGAAAAATCCCAATGAATTCACCTACACGGAATTGCAGTACACTCAGGCGGCTTACGCGGAACGCACCACGTTAGCTTGCGCACCGCTTACTTTTCGAGAAATCTCGGAAGGCTCGCTTCCCCCCGTAGTATCGAATGCGACCTCAGTCGGCGTCAGCGATGCAAGCAATGTGCACTCGCCTACCGAAAGGATCGATATGGTCGTCTGTTCCTTTGCGTTGCATCTCATCGAATCTTCGTCCGAACTGTTTGCTCTTCTGCGGGAGCTAAGCACAAAGGCTGTTTGGCTCGTGGTACTGGCGCCGCACAAGAAACCAGAGGTATGTACCTTTTCGTTCCTGGACGGCATTCGAACTTTGGTCGTAGATCAAAGCAGGGTGGGGTTGGGTGAAGTGGGACACTGAAAGTTGGAGCGAATGTGGCATGCACGATCGCAGAGAATTCATACTTGAAAGGTGAGTCCACAGCCTATTGAGGAAATACGTCTCACATGGAAAACACGTCTTTTTCAGAGTTCACTGTCGAGTGTATCACAGCACAAATGTGCTTGATTCGGAGCACGAGGTTGCGGAAAGGGGTGGATAGCATTGCAAGGTGAAATAAGTATGAGTCTACAAAGAGATGCATCGCTCAGAGCGTTAATGATATATCAATTTGCAAATAAGCTACGCGTTAAAAGCGTTATGACCCCACCAGCGGCAGCGCTTCCAGCTACAAGCATAAGCTCGCGACCACGGATAACGCCAAGATGTGGGTAGGAGAAGTGTACCTGAGACCACCATGACGGAATTGGGAGTGGAATCACAGGTGTCTCCTCTGGAGATGCCTCCTCGGGAGTTGTTTCTCTAGCGAAGAAATCTTGCCGAGCCTCTGCAGACACCTGAGTGACCAGCTCGGTCAACAGCTTCTCGTGCGCCGTCAGCCGCTCTTCTAGTCGAGTTGTACCAGCATTCATCACGGCGTTCGTTTCGGCACTCATTTCCTCCACCTTTCTCTCGAACGTTTGTGCCAGCCTCTTCCGCTTCCATGGCTCTACGACGATAATCGCCATGATAAACACCACCACGTTGACCCCAAGCACTGCCAAAGACCCATACGTCGAAGCGCTGCGAATCTTGTCGCTCCAGACCTGTTCCTCGTGGTATCGTGCCAATATGACCCTCATCAGCTCGCTAAACTCTCGATCGACCGCATCCTCCGTCTCTGCTACGCGCGCTTTCGTGCGCGCTTCCTCTTGCTCAAAGGAGTGGTCCGAGCGAACGAGCGAAGTGAAATGGCCGACGTCGCCGTCGGTCCAGCTCGACTTGCGCTGGAGGAGGTCGTTCACCTGTCGCTGGGACATGGCGCGCTGGAGGACCGCGTCGTCGTGAGCCGTCTTGGCCTCCCTGGCCGCCTGTCGCGTAGCCTTGATTCGAGCCTCTTGGACGCGAAAATACGTCGTTGGTCTCCGGCCGGAAACGGTCGAGAGTTGAGAGAGTACTTTACCTTGTTCGACGACCCGTCTCTTCAGAGCCTCGATCTCCTCGTACCCCGTCACTCGGTTGAGGTGCAGGCCGAGGTGTGAAAAGGTGGTCGTGGCTTTCTTCGACAACTGGTCCGCACGTCGTCGCAGAGAAGAACTTGCGAGGACGCTCCAATCCCTGAGACGGGTTTGAAGGGCCTCGAGGTCGACTGGAGGGGAGTTTAGTTGTGTCTGTCCATGGATAGGACCTGTAGCTGGAGATGTGTGGTTGTGGCGAGAACTCGTCTCGGTTTCTGGAGTCACTCCGACCCCGCGAGTGGAATATGCCGCCTGCGAGTGGCGGCCTGAACGAAACAAAGCTCGACACGCAACAGCCCTATCTGTGCCCCTGGTCCGCAACATGGCGGGTACTCGGACACTGCCAGTTGCAATCGCGGAACACGTCGGAGGCCAACTGTAGGGCCCGAATTCGGATCGGTTAGGTATATGATAGCGACTGCATCGCATGTCAGCTAAATGAAAAATTCTCAGATTGAACTGCCGCACCATTTTCCGCCAAGTTACTCCTGACAGAGAGACAAGCCAGCCTGAAGAGCAAGGCATAACATTCGTAAAATAATATAGCAAGTACGCTGCAAGTCTATTTACTAGATCCATATCCGGGAGTGTCATGAATGCCTGTCGTGCAAAGGGCAGGCCCAGCACGCCCAAAGGAAGTGAGACGAGATTAATCCGATTAACTCCAAACGTCCAACAGCATCCGCGACCGTTCCTTGAGCAACTTGATCTCTGCGGCACCCTCCACTTCCGCACTCCCCCCCTTAGCCTCACCAAGGATCCGCATGAGCACCTCCTCTACAGCTTTGCTCATCGCCTTTGCGTCACCGCAAATGTAAACATAACCCTTGCCAATAAGAATTGCATTCGCGATGTTCTTGCGGTCTTCCCATATGAGGTCTTGCACATATATCTTGCTCCCGTCTGGTTTGAAGGGAGGCTCACGAGAGAAAGCACACTGAAGCTTGAACTTTCCCTTGAGGTCCTCTGTATACTTAGGCCATTCCTCAGCATACAAGAAGTCCTCGGTGGACTTGCGGCAGCCATAGAAGAGTGAGACAGTGCCCCACTCATTGAGTGCGTCCGGTCCGTTTTTCTCGATTGTGCGTTTAGCGAGAGCGACTCGTTCTTGCACGAAACCGCGGAATGGAGCAACACCCTGCCATTTCGTCAGAGAACAACCCTAGTATCATGCATTTCACAATACCCACAGTACCAGGGCCAACCATGATAACGGGGCTCTTGGGGTTGGTGGGCAAACGGAACGTCGAACGTCGCACGTGAATCGGAACCTTGTATAGAGTATCATCCTTGTAAGCTCCACGAGGTCCTTCAATAGCGTAGGAAGGGAGGGACGCGACAGGCTCCCCATTTGCGGCATGTTTGACATTCAACAAGAAATTCGTGCCAACACCATAGACGGAACGAGCCGGGGAAAGAGGGTTGGGAATAGAATCATACTTGAGCACCACGGCAGTGACATGGATCGTCGTAGGATGGAGTTTGGGGCTGGAAGAAATTGAGTAGTAGCGGGGCTGCAGACGGGGAATAGAGGAAACAATGATGTCAAAGGGAATAGACCACGCTGTGGTGGTGTCAGTGGTGGGCAGGATCGAAATATCGTTTCCAGCGGCAAGCTGAAGCACCTCTCCGAGCTTGAAGCATCCATTCGTGACGACCGCGGCGTATTCTTCCTTATCAATGCTCAGCTTTTTGAGGAAAGCCTCAGCCTCGGGAGATGGTGCAAACTTTGAAAAGACTCCAAGCATTTGACGACCTGCAACCGCGCTTATATCGATGTAGTGGCAAAGCACTGCTCTGTAAGTGGTAGGGACAGGGAAAGGAACCTTGGCCAGAGCTGGATCGAGGGAATCAATATTAATCACGGTATCCTTCTTGTCTCCGAGTCCAAGCACACAAAGCAAACGTTCGACCTCGACGTCAGGGTTAGATGGCCAGACGCCGACGTGATCACCATGCTGATAAGTGATTCCGGAGCCTTCTATGTTGAATTCGATGTGCACGCAATTCCGATTCGCACCAACTTTGAAAAGTTCGCGAGATGCCGAAACGGGGGATGCGTAAGGGTTCTTGGCATCATGAATGCCCTTGGTCTTAGTCAGAGCACGAACCGAATATTCACCTAGAGAACAATTGAGTATCTCAGACACGAATTAAAAGTGCGAAGCTTACCGAGGTAAACCTTTTCTGGGGGATGGGCATCGAGTTCTGTGACGGTAAAGTCGGGGGAGTCTCCACCCTGACCCTCCTCAACACCCATAGTCTCAGCAAATGCTTCCCACATGCCGTCCTTCCATGCAAGGTAGTCTTCTTCCATGCTCTTGTCGTCGTCGCCCTCGCCGAGTTCGCCGATCCGAATAGCGCCCATCTTGGTCAACTCGGTATTGACGTTGCGACCGATGGCATTATAATGCTCGTATGTCTTGTTCCCAAGAGCGAAGACGACATACTTCAGACCTTCCAGCTTGTGTTCGCCATTGGTGAACTCGAAGGACGAGTCCGTCAAGTTCTGCATGAGTTGCACCGCATTGTCGGTTGGCTCGCCTTCTCCGTAGGTAGCCATGACGAAGAAGACGCAAGAGTCTTCTGGAATTTGGTCGAGGTTCTCAAAGTCATATTCCTCAGGGTCGCAAACCAAAGAGGAAAGACCAAACTTGGATTTTGCCTCCTTGGCCAGACGAATGGCATATTCCTCAGCGGTGCCTGTTTGCGAACCGTAAAAAATGACGATACGCTTTTTCTAAAGGACAGACAAGTCAATTGGGGGGCCAAGATGAGCAAAACTACGGATCATACCCCCTCCTTCATTTTAACGACGAAGTCTCTCGGGTTGCTGTGGCCATTGGAGACTTTTGGTGGAGCAGCGGGGACGACTTTCTGTTTGGAGGAGAAAATTTGATCACGGAAGAGATAAGCCCCAGCGAGGACTACGCCGAGTACAACAACAGCGACGTCCGAAGAAGACGTGACGGCCATTATGAGCGGTGCAAGCAGAACCAGATGAACCTATGAACAGAGGACGGTAGCGGAGAGGAGGGCGAGAAGGAATTTCCCCCGCCTGGAAAACACTGGAGTCTAAAACGAGCGCAGCGAACAAGAGCAAGAGCGAGTGGGCACTGTGGTATTCAAAGGAACGTGGCACTTTCCCACGCAATATTTCCGTCTAAATTATTCGGATGATGATAAAGGTAAATAACTTTAGAAGAGAAGACGTTGGTGTTTCGCAAGCGTTTCGTTGGCGCGCCCGGTGAAGGGAAAGAAGGAGAAGCAACACGTAGCCCAATGGTGGTACTGAAATTTTATAAATGCAATCCGCCGGGGACTTCGGAGGGGCCGGCACTTTTTGATTACAGGCGTAGCCAGCCACGCGCTGCGAAACCCCGACGGAAACAGTGCCCGTCGCACATTGGCACTGTCCGGTCGGCGATAACTAGTCGTGTACTGGGTTATGCCACCGTAACCACGCTCGCTTTTTGCATTCCCCATCCAACACAGCGCCACACTCGGAGCGAAACACACTCGTTTGGGCCCTTTTGGGCCCAAGCCCCCTAGTGGCGCGGTTCAACGCGCTCTCATAATGGCGGTGGCGACAACTACAGGGATGATCGCGGTGCATATTCGGCGCAGCATTGAGAGAACCGTATCGAAACGCACAGCACCTGTTCTGCCGAGCTTGCTGTTCATGGGAACTTACGACACTTGATAGCTTGACTAAGACTTGCCAGTTCTGGTTCATGTCACGGTGCGCGTCTGTCTCACCGTTAGATCCCGAAGTGGTGCCACTCTCGAATGATAGGAGCGACGACGATCATACATGCTACAGATGTTCAAGTCTCTGGGCCTTACCCAAGTCATAACCCAACATCCTTAATCGTCCGTCAAGTAGGCTGGCTTGATACGTATTTGTCGGGGCACCCTGAAGGCCTGACCCCTGGGCAACAAATACTTAGTAAACTGAAACCCTTACCAATGTGAGGAACTTAAACTTTCATGTGGTCCTGCATGTGGATATGTTCCGGAGGCAAATTGGACTGAGATTGCCACATATGTAACTCACAAATGTAGCATATATTGCTTTCGTTGTGCCTGAAGATATCGACGGCGCGGGCGGGGTTTGTGAACGTGTCAGTGTGATCGATATTTGAAGCCCAATGCATAGCGCTGGCATGCCCTTGATCCAACAGCTTGTATCCGGTCTGGAAATTATAGAAAACGTGAAGTTGGGCCAGATTCAGCCGTATGATGTGACGACACTGTAAGGAAGACGGCTTAGTAGAGAAGGACGATCCTTAAAGGTCACGAGTTCAGAACCCTAACCTTAGAAAAGGGTTACTGCTACACTGACACGTAGACGATGACTGCTTTACGAAATCCCACCTTGAGCACTTACTTGGAGGCGTTCCCCGAAGGCACTCACAATGTCCCTGCTAAGGTCAGTCTTCATCACCTTTACACCGTAGTCCTTACCCTGACGTAACTATGTAGGCTTGGTCTGTGTATAACAGGCGTGTACACCATGTTTCTCGTGAGCCGTCACGTCTTGTTCCAGGGAATCCAACTAACTCAAACTCACGACCAGCTCTGGGCCATCGCGCAAGAGCGACGTACGATCATGATAGTATCCCAAAAAGCTCTGAAACTGATTCCATGCATGTAGTGTCAGTTCCGTTCCAGTCTATTGACGGGAAATCCACGCACAAGTTCAAGTCGGCATTATTCATCGGGACGTGCCAGAGCTTCCTCAGTTCCTTGTCCGCTATTTGCTACATATATATGCGCGGAAAGCCAGGGTCTTCCTTCTCTTCCCTTCTTGGTCTCAATGTCCCCCCACTCGTGCAGGCCAACGGATCATCTAAAGCGAACGGAGCCTCGAATGGGAAAACATTCATCAACGGTCACTCTCCGGAATCTAGCCGAGGACACCCGTCTACTATGGATGTTCGTTCTTATCGTAAACGCCTCCTCCTCAGTTACTTCCAGTGTTCCAGTTTCATCGCCCTCGCGGCTCCGTTCGGCTTTGCCGCACTCTCGTATATCACATACCCCACCATGGTACTCGGAAAGTCCTGCAAGCTCGTTCCCGTCATGCTCATGAACTTCCTTCTCTACCGCCGCAAGTTTGCCCCACACAAGTATCTCGTAGTTGCATTGGTTACGGCCGGTATCAGCGTGTTCATGTTCTTTGGGAACGAGAAACCTTCTAAAGCGACATCCAACAAGACCTCTGACGGAGCGCAGTCCCCGTACCTCCAGCTTATTGGCGTCGCTTATCTTATCTTCAACCTGATCCTCGATGGCGCCGTCAACTCAACGCAGGATGAGATCTTCTCCAAGTACAAAGTCTCAGGGCAGCAGATGATGTTCTGGATCAATGCATTCTGTACGGTGTTAACCGCAGCTCTCGGAACGCTCCCGTTGCCCCATATCCCTGTCCTCCACCCTTCATCTGGCGCACAGAGCGAGTTTTCCAGCGCGTTGGAATTCATAAAGTCACACCCATCGGTTGTCGTACCGCTCGTTCAGTTTTCAGTCACGGGTGCGCTTGGCCAACTTTTTATTTTCGAGACGCTCCAGCACTTTGGATCGTTGACTTTAGTGTCAGTATTGTTATCCCATTTGCTCTTCCTAGCCCATATCTCATTTTGTTTGCAGGATGATCACTCTTACCCGGAAAATGTTCACCATGATCTTGTCGGTAGTGGTGTACAACCATAAGCTGAGCATTGGTCAGTGGCTCGGAGCGGCAATCGTGTTTGCAGGCATATCAATAGAGGCTTTTGTAAAACGCAAAGGTATTGTACTTGCCAGTTTGTTGATAGACAAACGCTGACATGCACTGCAGATATGAGGCAGGAAAAGGCCAAGATCAAGTCGTTATAGTCAAACGTCACCGCTTTCTGTCATCGTAGACCCTATACCCCCATTGCAAACCCAAGTATATATTCACAGCACGGGTAGACAATCCAACTCATTTATACAGTATAATAATTATCGCGCACCGAACAAACAGCGAGAGGCCATCATCAGGGTCCTGTCGCCATCATTGCGTCATCGCCATCTTCGTCATCGCCGTCAACCAGTACCCTCTTACGGTCTTCTACCCTGCGAGAAAACGTCAGGGCGTGCAGGGACGAGAGCGGAGTGATATAAACCTTGAGTCTTCTTCTTCATCGTCCCTCTTCCTGCGAGGCACCACTCTTTGCATCGGTGCTGCGGGGAAGTTGGCGACCGCCGCTTTGGCCTTGTATATAGATTCATATTCCTACACAGGTAATCGAAAGAGGTAAGAATCAGTGGGGATGACACTACTTTGTCAGCTAGGGAGTCGTGTACTTTGATCTGCGTCAAAAAACCTCCGTTTGGTGATATACAGTACCGCCGATTTTGTACCAAATGCAAAGCGTCTTCCCAGGACAGCTGGCAATGCCGCATGACGAACATGACCACAAACGCGGGGGACAGTGAGATGCCACCTAACGTATGATGATTATAAAAATGGATGGAGAACATAGGGGTTCGTATAATTGACGCACCGTTGCAATGTACGAGAACCTTGCCGCCTTGAGTCAGAGCTTGTTGAATGAACTGGTCCGCTCTATGTGAGACCAGTTCAGCTTTTAAACGCGAGACCTTGAAGGAACCTACTCGGGGAATAGTCTGATGACATTCTGTTCTTCATTGTCCTCCACGTCCAATACCAAGTATTTGAAGTGATCAGGAAAGCGAGGCCTGACGGAGAATGCCTCCTTCTGATCTCTTATGCAGACACTAAAAAATCGTCATTGGACATTCCCCGTACACGGTGGCAAGTGAGTGGTTCAAGTGCACAACGACGCTAGGAGTGAGTATCGTGACTCACATATGAGTGACACCCAGGGCTTTTAACGTTTCGAGTGATTTCGAAGCTTGGAATGGGCCGAGCAAAAGACCAGGTAGTATTTCTTGACACTCCCGTCTCATCTCGTACCTGGTCCATCGTGAGCCGTGGCAACGGCGAAGCCCAGCTTGGCAAGAGGCGATTCAAACTTGCCTCCATTCTACATCGCCGGGACCTTGCACAAGGTTTCTCAGATCCTCGTCACTGAGATTGAGCGCAGTCATGGGTCAAAGGATGGAAGAAAAGAAGAAAGGAAGCGAATGACCGCCACTGGATTTAGTGGAGGGGCAATTGGCGGCTCGGAAGTAATTGCGGAGTTCGGAGGTGATATGGACCAAGACGACGATGACATACCGTAAGGTCCGTTCAACTCCAGTGACGCTGGAACTTACCACACAGGGCAGGACGCTCATCGACCATGACGCTGACGCACTATCCACTGAACCGGTATTGCAGGAATCGCGGCGGATTCCGTGCACTATAATCACAGGCTTCCTCGGGGCCGGAAAGTCGACTCTGTTGAGGTAAGTGAGCTTACTATTCCATTGCTCCCGGTGCAACTCCCGACGACCTATAGGCGCATACTTACAGAGCGACATGGGTATCGCATCGCAGTGATCATGAACGAGTTTGGGGACACGGCCGTAGGTCCCTTGCTTGCGTATCAAGCCTAAATACTCATCATGAAGCAGAATATCGAAGGTTGGTCAACAGGTGGCCATATCCCTACCACACATTCATCTTCGTCGATTTAGCAAAGGCAGTCAACATTTCCTCCAGCGAGGACCCGTTGGCCGAGAATTCAGAGGAATTTCTGGAGCTGGCAAACGGGTGTCTATGTTGCAGTATTAAAGATGCAGGCATAGCTGCTATCGAGAAACTGATGGAAAGAAAGGGTGCATTTGACCACATCATACTCGAGACCACCGGACTTGCTGACCCCGGTGAGAACCATCATTGCCATCCAAGTCCGAATCGAGTCGATCTTTGATAAAACAGGTCCCATTGCATCAATGTTTTGGCTAAACGAAGAATACTCCGCGGGGCTTCGCAAGCAAATATCCCTCGATGGTGTGGTCTGCGTAGTAGACGCGGCTTTTGGCCAGCAGGTAATCACGAGCAAGAATCCACGGGAAGGTTGATCTCTGATCTAATAGCTAATCAGCAAATGGAGGAAGACCATTCAGTTGATGGTATTGGCGAGAGCCTCAGGTGTGTTGGGTTTTCAGGAGAGTATCCTTAAACTGACACTTCTGTGGCACAGGCAAATAGCATGTTCGGATGTGATCCTGTTGAACAAGGTCGACCTCGTATCGGATGACAAACTAACTGTCACAGAAGGAATGATTCACAAAATCAATCCATCTACACCCATTCACCGGACAGTACAAGCGAATATTGATCTAGTCCACATCATGAACATTGATGCCTACGCGGGAACCAGACAAGTAAACGCTATCATGCAACCTCGCCAATGTGGTCACGCTCCCGATGGCTGTCATGATCATACTTGTACGAGCTCCGCCACGCACTATGAACTTCGTGGAATATCTAGCCTTCAGTTGTTCATCCCTCCTTTGACACCCAATCAACTCACCAAGCTCGAATATTGGATTCAAGGACTACTTTGGCGACATGATGACCCCACGGAGGGAGACCGCGAGGGCCATAACTTTGACCTCAGGGTGCTACGTTGCAAGGGACTATTCATCCTGCAGACCGGAGAAGAGTTCATGCTTCAGGGGGTACAGAACATGTACGAGATTACGCGGGTAGAAGCACGGGATGTGGTTGGAATTCCCGACTCCGGAAAGCTGGTCTTGATCGGGAAGGGGCTGGATGATACCCTGAGAGAGAGCTTAGAAGCAACGCTAAGACCGTGAACGGGGTAAGCAGTATGGCATCCCTACTGCACTTGGTATAAATCTGGTAATCATTTCAGACACTCATTCAACGAGTTCCTTCGTATGTCTTGCATACTGGCACTTGTTATTTCCCAGTATTTTCATCGGGAACGTAGTTCCAACGTGGCTGGACGAACTACCCAGCGTTTACTTTTGTTTGTACCTCAAATACATTTAGCCGAGTATTGGCCAATTATGACCTGTTCCCTCTTGATCAGATCTAAGACTTACATAGGCTCAGTCTCAATGATTAGATTGTGCTCGCCACCAACCCGTGGTCCCTAACTTACCACTCCCCGAAAATCCTTTCCCGCGAAGCGCGCTCCATGACGCATACAATCAATGCCTCACCCTCGAGGCTGAAGCTGAAGCGTCTCGTGTTGCATGTCTCGAGGGCTATCCCCCGCCTATAGTCTGTGCTCGCCTCCTCGGTCACTTGTTACGCTTGGCACCCGCTGGTATTCCCTAGGGTCAACTTCAGCGGGAGATCACCTCAGCGAAGTCGGACCACGCAAAGCTCATGCAGTTAGCAGCAGTATATCTAAAAAACTTCATTTGCACGTGTCAGTCGCAGCTTTTTCATCGTCTCTTTGACTACTTCATTATACTAACTGGCCTTTTGACAGTCAAGCGCAGTAACCCAACCCCGGCACCATCCGAGCACCCGTCTCGCCCATCGTTCGAAGATGCCCATGAACATGCCATGTCTATGATGAAAGAATCAAAATTAGATCATCGCTCCGCTCGGACTTTGGTACACTTTCAGAGTCCGAGTAATGTTTTCCGCTGACATTTTGAATAGGCAATGCATCGTGATAATAATTGTTGCATGATTACTGGCTTGGAGGATTATAATCAGCCTGAGGGCTCAGTCATCGTACGGGCGGCACACATCATTCCGGAGTCAGTAACAATATCGAGGAACATGCCACAAAGGTATGTGCGTGCGCAACGTCCCCCTTCCTTCAATCGACTATACAAGTTGTTGCAGCGCTGCAGGCGTGTGGTCTATTCTGCCGATATTCACTCATGAAAACATTATTGAAGACATTGCTGGCGACCATATCAACCGTCTCGAGAACATTGTGTCAATGAACTGTCACTCCCACTTTCTTTTTGACGAGCTCATGCTGTGGCTCAAGCCTGTGGAAGTGCGTTTACCATCCCTTTCTCTCCCGTGTATCTTCATATCGGTCAATAGGATGCGCCACACACATATCGCGTGTGTACAGCTAAGGACTCATTGAGACGCCATCCACCCCTTCCCGAACGCGTGACTTTTTCCACAGCTACAGACCTACGTCTTCCCCATCAGGAGTACTTGGCGCTTCATGCGCTCTGTTGTGAGGTAGCGTGGATGTCCGGAGCCATGGAGTATATCATGGACGTTGAAAGGAGGATGGACGACACAATGGTCTTGGCCAATGATGGCCCGGATGTTGACCTCTTGATGGCAGCGTTATCGACCGTCGAAGTCCACTGCTCCTATTGCGACTGAAGTGCCCCTCAGCATAACCGCTATCCCTTGGCATGTTCCGAAATGTGACCCTGCTTCTCTCCGCCACCCTTTACACGTTCCGAATGCTTTCTCTCCCCCCGTTGTCACCTGCGCCCATGCTGAAAACTACTCTGGGCACATGGACACATACATCCACAGCGCACTACATACATTCTGTAATTATAGGTATTTGGTGAGCACATTGGCAGAACATGTTGAATAGATAGTATCATGTACACGCAACGAACACGCGAACGGGCGAGGAGAAGAAAATATGGTACCCAATGACTACGAGCTACTGACTTGATCACATACATAGCTTAGCTCAAGGTTCAGCTGCTCGCGTTCCTTAGATCACGTAATCACGGGATGTCGGCGATCGGGATGCGGCCCAGACCCGAGTCATTTATTCAATGATTCATAGAAGCATCGTTAGAAGCATCGAATTATACCCTATCGCATCCGATGGCGAGCAGCCAACCAAGTCCAGAAGCCCCAAACCCTGCTAATGTCAGGATCATTACAACACTTGGTCATGTAGACCATGGAAAGACCACACTGATGGACGCGCTCCTGGCAGCAAACAACATTATATCGCCCAAGATGGCTGGGAAGCTGCGGTATCTGGATAGTCGCGAAGATGAGATCGAGCGCGGTATCACGATGGAAAGCAGTGCAGTTTCACTCAAGTTCCAGGTCAGGGGACACGATGATGGTACGCATATAGCCCGGTCAAAGCAAAATGGCGTGACAGGCATCCACAGGAACACCCCACAAAACTTATATTATTAACATGATTGATACCCCAGGGCACGTCGATTTCTCTACGGAGGTGTCTACCGCCTCCCGGTTGTGTGACGGGGCATTAGTGCTAGTCGATGTCGTCGAAGGAGTTTGCACTCAAGTGAGTATCCGCACTCCAAGACTAAAACTCTTGACCTGGTAATCACCTACAGACTATCGCTGTGCTCAGACAAGCATGGCAGGACAGTTTACGTCCGATCCTCGTCATTAACAAGCTTGACAGATTAATCACTGAGCTGAAACTTTCTCCGATCGAAGCGTATCACCATCTTGCGCGGCTCATCGAGCAGGTCAACGTAGTGATGGGCGAATTTTTTGCAGGTGAACGTATGGAGGACGATCTACGCTGGAGGGAAGAACGGGACCGTCGACTTGCTGCGAAGAAGGACCAGTACGCAGATGAGGGAGAGGTTACAGCAAATGAGGAGGACACCTTCAAAGAGAAAGATGACGAAGACCTATATTTCGCACCGGAACGTGGAAATGTTGTCTTTGCGTCCGCTATGGATGGGTGGGGCTTCCGTGTGGGGAAGTTCGCCCAGCTCTACTCTGCCAAGCTTGGACTCGAGGAGGCCAACCTTCGACGTGTCCTGTGGGGAGATTTTTACTTGGATCCAAAGACGAAAAGAGTCATCAGTCACAAGCACCTGCGAGGACGCTCCTTGAAACCTCTCTTCGTGCATTTTGTGTTGGAAAACCTATGGGCCGTCTATGATGCTGTCGTCTTAAACCCGTCAGTATTCAACTCTTCTAGACCAGCAATGGTTGACGTAGTCGTAGGAATGCTGAGAAAGTGGCTAAAATTGTGTCCGCGCTGGATTTGAAGCTTTCACCCCGTGATCTCCGTTCGAAAGACAGTCGGCAGCTGCTCTCCCTCATCTTCAACCAATGGTTGTCACTTTCGACTTGTGTAATTCAAAGTGTTATCGACATCGTCCCTTCACCTCCTGCTGCTCAAGCAGTCCGCCTACCTAGGATGTTGTATCCGAACGTTTTCGATCAGGAAATCAAACCCAAGAATAAACTAGAGCGGGATCTCTACTCCTCCAACTCGGGCGCTGGCGCATATATCACGGCGTATGTCAGCAAGATGTTTGCTGTTCCTAGGAAAGAGCTTCCCGAGAACAAGGTCAGACCTCTCACAGCAGAGGAACTGCGCACACGAGGAAGAGCGGCTAGAGAAGCGCGCAAGGAGCCATCAGCAAATGATTTGGAAAGCACAATGGTTACTGAGACCCCTGAAGATACCGCTGACGCTCTGGAAGTGGTCCATGACGAGATCATCCTCGGCTTTGCCCGCCTGTACTCTGGAACCATCAAGGTCGGAACAAAAATATATTGCGTCCTACCCAAATACAGCGTCGCTTTATCGCCCGATCACTCGGCGAATAGTAACAACATAGTGACCGCAGAAGTAGAGGGACTATATGTCATGATGGGACGCGAATTACAGCCGGTCGCTAGCGTCAGAGCTGGAAATACCTTCGCAATCAGGGGATTGGAAGGCAAAGTCTGGAGAAACGCGACTCTCTGCGCCCCTGGAGAAGCCGGGATTCTTCAGGAAAGTAATCCTCAGCAGGATCAGGAATGTCTCATCAATCTCGGCGGTGCTAATCGAATGGTATTGTCCTGACCATACTGTCTCCATCCACCCACACTAAATCCATGCGCTCTAGACACCCCCTATTGTACGGGTCGCGCTGGAGCCGGAGAATCCCGTTGACATGCCGAAGCTGGTCACTGGGCTTTCCCTGCTGGCACAGGCAGATCCGTGTGTGGAGACTTTCCAGCAACAAACAGGCGAGCACGTCATTCTCACAGCAGGGGAGTTGCACTTGGAGGTGTGCCTTGCGTTTCTCATTTTATCTTCGCACATACAATGATTCCTATAGAGATGTCTCAAGGACCTGCGTGAGCGTTTTGCGCGAGTGGAGATTCAAGCTTCTAAACCAATTGTTCCCTTCCGTGAGACCACTGTCAAGGCCTCAGGTAAGTCCCGACATCCTCGCACCATATCTGTTATCAATCTCTTCCAGATATGGCACCTCCTAAGACGCCCAATGCCACACGCGGGATCATGAAAGGAGGCAGTTCTCAGAACATCGTTACTTTCACTTTGCGGTCGGCGCCGTTGCCAAATAACATCTTCCATTTCATCCAACAGAATCTGGCAACACTAAGACTACTGCTACAGGAACGCAAGTCCACTGATCGGGATACTTCTGATGGAGACAGTACCGCCGTTATCGAGGACCGTCCTGAGGTGCAAGGAAACCTTGTGCATGTTCCAAGTGTCAAACCAGAACGATTCTGGGACGCCTTAAAGGAGAAGTGCACTGAAGCCGGAGGCGAATGGGTGGATATTGTTGATAGGATTTGGGCATTTGGCCCCCAGGGCGCGGGAGGTTGTCTCCTAATTGATGCCCGTAAAGATCTTATTCCCATATCGTGCGTTACTTTCATGGTCTTGTGGAATGATACGGTGACTTTTCTCGCAGGCTGAAACGGCGCTTGATGCGGGATCAGATTCCGGATATCTCCCGCATGGAGAACGGGTTACAGAAAGAGTTTGATTTTACCAGCCATATCGAAACAGGATTTCAACTTGCAACCTTTCAGGGTCCGCTTTGCGCAGAGCCTGTTGAAGGGGTTGCTTACTTTGTCGAAGACGTTCAGGTTGACGCTGAAAGTCTGGAAAAGGAAATTGGTGTGTTCTTAGCCGGATGAGGTGAAATTGGTGGCTGATTGGGAGTAGTCCAGAATCGATTAACGCAGGTGACGGGCTCTGTGATCT
Organism: Tylopilus alboater; assembly: GCA_038090535.1. NCBI lineage: Eukaryota > Fungi > Basidiomycota > Agaricomycetes > Boletales > Boletaceae > Tylopilus > Tylopilus alboater. The sequence continues at coordinate 5,758 of JBBPMW010000214.1, read as the reverse complement.
CAGCCGTGAGAGATGCCTGCAGGAACGCCCTGCTAGATTGGTCGCCAAGGCTTAAGTTGGCAATGTATTCGTGCGATATTCAAGCATCCAGTAAGTTACCGATACCGTGGTTTGGTGCTTCTCATCCAATCGTCGTTTGTTCTCAGCGGACGTCCTTGGGAAAGTGTATGGCGTGGTGGCAAAACGACGTGGCCGAATTGTAGGCGAGGAGATGAAAGAGGGGACATCCTATTTTACCGTCTCCGCGCTATTGCCTGTGGTGGAGAGTTTCGGGTTTGCCGATGGTACGCGAGTTTTCGACTCAAGGTGCACACGGGGCAGTTGACAGGGACCCAAGATATAAGAAAACGCACGTCCGGTGCAGCAAGTCCTCAGCTGATTTTTAGCGGGTAAGTCCTGACTAGTGTAAACCGTGGAAGCCCACTGAACGAAAGCGGGTAGTTACGAAATGCTCGATCAGGATCCATTTTGGGTGCCCACGACAGAGGAGGAGCTCGAAGATCTCGGTGAGAAAGCAGATCGGTCGAACTTGGCGAAGGAGTATATGGACGCCGTGCGTGAGCGCAAGGGGATGTTTGTTGACAGGAAGATCGTGCAGTTTGCGGAGAAGCAGAGGACGCTGAAACGGTGATGACCCTGGGTTCATACCGAGGTAGCTTTCCAACACGAGGTACACATGTCTAGATGCGATTATTATGACATGGACGTGAAAGGTTGTCGCGGACGTGGCAGACAAGGAATCCTTGGGAACGACGACTTGATTACGTAACACGCTAGTGAACGAGAGAAGGACCGCGCAGCTTGACTCTTCATCCGAATGCTACTCGGCCAAGTTACCTCCCCTCGTCCTCAAGCTCAACGTCCCACCCGCGTATTGGAATCATCCTTCATTTCTTCCATAGCCTGTCCATGGCTACTACACTCAGTGTCGCTTACGGCTCTCTAACTTACCAGGATGGCGTTAGTCCGGAGGAGGCCCCCGAAGAGCAATATATCACCACGTTCTTCTGTCGTGCACTATATGACTACCAGACGAATGATGCCTCATCACTGTCCTTTCGCAAAAGCGACATCATAGAGGTCCTGACCCGGCTGGAATCCGGCTGGTGGGATGGACTTCTTGGTGACGAGCGCGGCTGGTTCCCGTCAAACTACGTTACCATAATCTCCGAAGAGGAGGCGGAACTCGCGTTGTCGCACCATGAGCAGCCAACGCTGCAACATAGCCAACCGCTCCAGGCCTCTCAAGATTCGCAGGAAAGGACTGGCCATCTTCGGAGAGAAGTCGTTCAGGACCTCTATCCCTCGGAAACCGAGTGGGGCGCAGCAGGGCTCGTTGACTCTTCCAACGGTTTTCTCGAACTTGGGAGTGCCATTTCTGGAGGAGGAACGATGTCAAACGACTTTTGGATGCCGCAAGTTACGCAAGACGGCCAGGTAAGTTACTCCATTTCTCACCCTACACACTGATGATTCACGGTTGCAATAGATCTACTACATCAACACACAAACGGGTCAACATTCGCGCGACTTGCCTCTCGACATCGATGACCCTTCTGACGGTGGCCTCGTTGGCTTGACTGCTTCACAGCCCAGCGCTCGCACTGGGACTGGTGCCGGATTGGGTTTTGGGGCGTTAGCGGAGACTACCTTAGCTGGCTTTGGTGTGCCTAAACGGTCGGGCACTCCGGAACCTTGGATCAGACGGCTCGCCGATGACGGCATGTCATACTACTACCTGAACAAGCTGACAGGTCAAATGACCTGGACGCTCCCGGAGACTGAGGTTTCTACCAAGAAGGGCCGCGCTCGTGCCCTCACTACTTCCTCTACGACTTCCTCGGAATCCTTCAGTCATGACGAACCCGATCGGGTCATTCGTTCTCGGTCGGACTCTGCGGCTTGGCAGGACCGTGGGCTGCGCGTCCGGCATCAGAGCCCCCCTGAACACATCAGTGATTCGGATGATTCCGCAGTCTACTCTTCGGATGCCGACATCTCCCCTTCCACCAGCAGAAGTTCCCACAATGGTCTGCGGGATGAGCTAGCTCCAGTCGTTCAACAAAATTCTACTCTGGAGCTGACTGCTGCCGAGAGGATCGCCCAGTCGTTGCAACAATCCCTCGCACCTTCTCCTCCGGAGTTGGTTTCCGACCTATCACACATTGCCCGGGACGCTATCGCGTCTGTCGTTAAGAAGAACCAGTCACTTACTGGTGCCCCTCGTCGGTCTGAACATGCACAAGCCCTTGATAACCTTATCAGGTTGGTTGTGGTCGCCGTCCGCAACCTTCTTTATATCTCGGCCCCTCCTTCCGGCCATATACCAAGCCAACTCATCCCACGGGATGCCCGGGACCGACGTGAGACCACTGCCGCACAAACGCTCCTTAAACCCGCTCAGCGCAAAGTTACGGCAACATTATCCAAACTAGTTCTCTCAGCACGTGCTATGGAGTACGATTCGGGTCCCGCTGCACAGGAAACCGCCTCTCGCATCGAGAGTGATGCAGAGGAGCTTGATAGAGCTATCGTGGCTTTCGTCGTAGAAGTCCAGAGGTATCACAGCGAGCAACAACAAGTAACGGTCGGGGCTAAGCGAGTACAAGGTTGCTTCTCCATTGTTCACGTTGGACTGGGACTGGTTGGAGCCGGCTACGGTGGAGCTTGGAAAGGATTCGGCTGGGTTCCTATGGATGACCTTGAAGACTTTCCTCAGACTGTCCTCAGCTCAGATGCGTTTGCGGAATTCAAGACATACATGGTGTCTGTGCAAGCGAAGTTTGGAAGCCTACACAATGCTTTGAGAATCCGTGCTGATCAATCTGGTGAGTACCATTCGGCATAGTTGTTGTTCCTAGCACTCAGTCAATGGGACAGAACAACGTGTATGGATGGCTAGCCGGGACGTTCTCACAGGGCTTTTAACGCTCCTGCTGTCTGTGTCCAATCTTCATATCGCCCGCCATGTCGATATCGACGGATTTTACACGGAATCCGCTGCCGAGGATAATGGTGCAATGTACACCCAGACAGTGGACAGAGCACGGTTGTTAAGTCGTACTCTAGAGTCGGCCCTGCAAGCCCTCTATGACGATGCGTCAATCATGCTTTTGACCACCCAACACATTCGTCAGCCCTCAAGCAGGGTGGCCTCCCAGGATAGGGACGATCTTTACGACTATCTGGATGCGATTGCTGCATCGATCAAATCGAATCTCCAGTTCCTTCTGCAAACCCTGGATGCCTTGCTATCCGTGGGTCATGACCAAGCGGATATTGCTGAAGGAGATTACAAGGGCGCAATTGAGTGGCGGGTATCGCGATTAAGCATCATGGATAGTCATTACGATGCGCGGCCCATGTCGGTTCTCAACCCCGCCGACCCGGAGAGTGAGGACATCGTTGATATTGAGGTGGCGTTTGGCGCTTCAGGGAGCAAGAAGGGGACATTCCAACCCGACCGCGTTCCGACGTTCCGCAGCCAATCTCAAATGTCGGACAACACGATTACCCTCGACGATCTGTCCAAGCCCGACTCTATGCGGAGTGCCTCGTCAAGTGATTATACACTGTCAGTACACACTCTGGTTCCGTCAGAACGGCAGAGGGATGGAGCATCCATAAGCGATGCGGTATCATATAATGAGGATGAATGTGGGTCCCTTCATTGCTTTGTTCACGCTTATGATGACGGGGTATCACAGCAACTGTAACTCGAACTGCTACCAATGCACAGAAGATAAAGAAAATTTTTGGGGACGACGCTCCAGAGCATATTGTTAACACAAAGCCATGGTACCTGCAGCCAGACTATACCAAGAATGACATGGTCATCGATGTAGATGGCAGCGTCCGCGCTGGCACAGTGCCTGCTCTAGTAGAGCGTCTCACATCACATGAAACTGGCGGTACGTACCTCATGGCAGCACGACAGACATTCCCAATGACTCGTTGATCAGACACAACCTTCATCAAGACATTCTTGATGACGTACAAATCATTCACAACTCTAGACGAACTTTTCGATCTCCTTGTTCGACGCTTTTGTATCCAGCCACCTAACAACCTGACTGCTGCGGAGTTGGGAGAGTGGAAAAAACTCAAACAACACATCATACAGATGAGGTTCGCTAAGCTATTATCCTCGTCGAGCTCGATCTTCACAAGTCTGTTGTAGAGTGCTCAATACGTTCAAAGCTATGGTAGCTGACGACGATTTCCTTGAGAAGGAGGACATGTACATCCTCGATCGGATGAAGGAGTTTTTACTGCAAGATGCCGTTAGCAAGATTGCGATATCCAAGCAACTGGTGATTTTGATCGACCGTGCTGTAGGTGATGCAAGATTACCTACAACGTCCTGATTTTCATGAGATTATTAGCGCGCGGGAGAACTCAAAAAGACGTTCACGCCGAATCTGGTGTCTCCTCCCGCATCCATTACGCCCAAGGCAAACAAGCGAGTGAAGCTCCATGACGTCGATCCTCTGGAATTAGCGCGACAGCTGACGATTCTGGAAAGTCAATTGTATCAAAAAATCCGTCCTATTGAATGTCTCTCGAGATCGCGGGAGCAAAAAACCGATCACAATGACAATATCGCTCGGGTTATTCAAACCAGCAATAGGGTAGGTTCTCGCCTTGATACAAGTACATGAGCTAATATACCACAAGATCGCCAACTGGGTCGCTGACTCGGTGCTCGTTCATGAAGACTCTAGGAAGCGAGCAGCTGTTCTCAAACAGTTTATATCTGTCGCTGACGTAAGTAATATGTATGGTATTACCAGGTGGCCGCTGACCCCGATGATAGCGCTGCCGCTCTCTGCATAACTATTCTAGTATGGTTGCTATCGTTTCTGGGCTAAACTCGCCTCCAATTCGCCGGTTGAAGCGTTCTTGGGACCAAGTCAGCTCGCGACACATGTCGCAGCTGAGCGCTTGCGAGATGACGATCGATTCGGGAAAGAATTTCACTAATTATCGCTCGACGCTCGCAAAAGTTGCACCTCCATGCGTGCCCTTTATCGGTAAGGACATGCCATGTGGATACGTCGATTGAATTCTGACGTGACGGTCCCAGGCGTTTTCCTTACTACCCTGACGTTCATTCAGGACGGTTCCAAGGATACCCTGCCAGGTAATCTGGTTAATTTCCGGAAGCGCCAGAAGGCCTCCGAAGTCATTCAAGATATACAGCGTTGGCAAACTCTCCCTCATCACTTCCATCCGCTTTCGGCAGTTCAGATGTACATCGAAGAGTCGCTTGGCAAGTTCAACGACCAGGTCGACGTCGGCGATAAGTTTTGGAATCTTAGTCTGGAGCGGGAACCTCGTGAGAGGGAAGACGAAAAGATGGCGCGTTTATTGCAAGAGAGCGGATTTTTGTAGATGGAGTCGGCGAGTGCAAGACGGGGTACGACTGCTTGTATCGTCGTCGTCTGCGTTGTCGTGTTGTATGGTTATTGCTCACTGGAATTGGTTACTACCCTAAACACTGCTTCAAAGTCGATCAAATTGAATTTGCTCTACTAAAGATTGCTGGCTTGCTGTGAAATGTTCATAACATACGATGTACACCAGAAAAGTAGTACCATACGTGTATCAAAACGCGATGACCAAGTTTCCGTGAAACCGTCAAAAGACTCCTGCCAGGGATACCCCCGAGATCCGTACTCCACACGGGCGTGCCGGGCATAAACTCGTGTGCATTCGAGGTTATCAATAATCCCACTGTTCACGAACCGAACCGTAT
>JBBPMW010000213.1:0-15808 GCA_038090535.1 Tylopilus alboater | reverse complement strand
TTGTGCGCATAATCATTCGCTCGCAGGAGAAACCCAAGGAGAAGACGATCTTCAATGTCATGCTGAAATCGTTTGATCCGACTGCCAAACCCAAAATCATTCGCGAGGTAAAGGCGTTGGTACCGAACCTCACCCTCATCGATGTGAGTGCCTGTCATGACGACATTGAATTGACTTGCCCAACTTTGTATTTTTTGCTCGCAGGCGAAGAAGTTTGTCGAGTCCGTCCCAAAAGTCCTCAAGGAGAATCTCCCGAAAGAAGACGCGGATAAACTAAAGTCGACCTTCGAAGCTCTTGGAGCGGTAGTTGTACTCGAATAATTGGATGTTGCAGACTTTTCGCAATGCATGCTTATTCATTAGAGTAACCTCGAACAGTGTGACTAGTACGCTGCGGTTAAGTTACATTGAGTACATACTGAACGCGAGCAAAACAGGGATCGGAATAAACAGGGATTCAAGGAAAAAGCTAGTCCTCCGAGAGATAGCGGTATTCAAAACGGAAATCGCTCTTCTTGCGCTGGCACCATGAGCCTTCCCAGTCAAAGTAGACATATACTCCTTGCTCGTATTCTTCTGTGATGGCTTGCGGCTCCGAGTGTCGTTGGAACCACGTCAAGTATTTGACATGGAACCGCCATGATTGGCGCTTCAATTCCTTGGCCGCAAGGAACCTATGCAGCACAATGAGTCCTTTGGTTACGCAGAAAGAGGGGTGGCGTACTGTTGGTATGTCCCTGGGAGGTAGTAGAAGACGTAGAAGAGCGTCTCTACATCGATCTGGGAGAATAGAGCAGGCGAGCTCAGCACAGAATGTGGTGTCTGGGGGTAAAACGACGGCGTGTTGAAAGGGTGTCGAGGGACGTAATACTTTGGCCTGGGTGTGGTTGAGCGACGGTCACTACGCTTCACAAAATTCCATCTTACTTCTCTGTATCAACAGGTTGGGGAGCATGGGTGTAACCACCCTCCAAAAGCTTGTGTACCTCTCCCAAATTATTCATGCGATGAGGGGCTACAGATGTCTAGTTGAACTGCGCAGTCAAGCGAACTTGTGACTTACCTTTCTGCTTCACCGTCTCAAACGACGCAACAAGGTCCGATAAGGATCCTGGGAACGTAGTGGTCGCTGGCCGACCTGGAGCTTGTTGGGCAACTGAAGGCGGTCTGAGCATTCCTGCGTTAGGCTGTTCCTGGGCTGCCGATTGTTGCTCAGTGGAAGGCGGAACTTTGACACCTGGAGGATACTGGGGTGGTTGTGAAGAAGTGCTTGAAGGTGCTGGAAGCCCTGGAGTAGATGGCTGTTGAACCTGCCGAGGAAGAGTGGAAGGTCCAGATGGAGCAGGTTGTGGTGCGGTGAACTGAGATACTTGGGCCGCGCCATTGGCTTGCGGCTGTTGAGTGTCTGAGGACACGACTTGCTGCTTACACGCACACGTTAAGTTTCATTCATTCCAAATAAATGGCGGAGAAAAACGTACTGGGACAGCAGGGGAAGCAGCCCTAGGCAACATAGGCGACGTTGCAGGCTCTGTAAATGCTCTTACCTAAAGTCCAACACGTGGAATTGTGTAGCATACCTTTGTGTAATGTTGTACGCTGTGGAGACGAGGATGCGGCGGGACCACTCATACAGCTTGGAACTGCTTCCGATATTGCAGGCGAATCTTGTCCAGAGTAGAAAGATCCATCCGGTTGATGTGATACGGAGGCAGACGACAACATCGGGCTCGTTACAGAAGGGTGAGTGAGACTTGGCGACGACAACGGCTGTGACTCTAGCATGCTCTGGGATAGCGAAGGTGCTATTGACAGCGCCGTTGATGGTATAGGTGCGGGAGTCGTCAGTACGTTTGGTGCTGCCGGCGTCGTTGGTGTTGATGGTCCCATTGTCGCCGGAGAAGTCGACGAAACCGCAGCAGCAGCAGCGGTAGCATATCGGATAGGAGGCAACATCGCTGGTGGACGAGGAGCTGGGGGTAAGCCAACTTTCAATATGCTTGACATCGGCTGTTGCGCAAAGTTGGGGTTTGGAGGTGGTTTCGCTGAATGCACCATGTTACGTCGGACACGAATGCGACGCGAAGCAAGCACTTACGCTCTGTTGCCAACGACGGCTCTGAATTGTCGCTCAGACAGGGGGGGATATACAAACAACTCGAAACTCACTCCGTAATTGCAAGCCCACTCCCGGTTTCTTCTGAACAGGGCTGTCGTCTCGTTTGCTGCCGCTCGCGACGCTCTCTTCGTCTTTATCATGCTTCTTGTTCGATCTCTGTGGTGGTTCTGTTGCAAAGTTGGATATGCTCAGTGGAGGGATATGGAAGTGCTCGCCTTCGCTCTGCGCGTCGGAGTCGTCGCTGGCATCGTTATCGTCGTTTGCCAGACCGAACTTTTCTTCCTCTTCCTCGAGGCGGAGGTCATCATAAAGGCCCATATCTTCGTCAAACTCTTCCTCCTAGTGGAGCGGATGAGAATTGGGGAGCAAGGCGGAACAGAAGGACACACGGTATTGCTCTCGACGAAATACGACACGTCCTCTTTGAGAGCAAGGACGCGGTCGGTGGAGAGGGAGCCATTGTCGAGCAGGCGAAGGATGAGTTCGAGACGACTGATGTGCCATTTTCGACGTTCGTTCAGATTCTCGAGGTCATCCAAACGACCTGCTGCCGATGACTGACCCTTGCCGCGTTTCTTGCCACCGCCCTGTAGGGCCTCTATCTCTGCTTCGGACTGCTCGACCTGGAGAGTGAGGTCTTCGACGGACTGCTGTAGCCAAGAGGTGACCTCTAGTTTCTCCTGAGCCTTTGGATCCAGCTTTGCGGACTGGGTCAAGCCCTCTTTGGAGAAAGCCTTTGTTTTCATTTCCTTTTCGCAGGCCTTGAACTTTTCCATTTGCTACAAGGAGGGGTCAGACGCGGACGGAGAGAGCGATGACGGCTCCGTATGACGCGTACGTACGGTCTCGATCAGTCTCCTGTTGTCGAGGAGGAGGGACTTGTCCTTGATGTCGTTGCTGGCGACCCATGTTTTGATCTGGTCCCGGAGACGCTGCAGTTTCTTTATCTGTGTCTTGAGATCGGTCTCGAGCTTCTCCTTCTGGGTCTGGTTTGTGGAGGCCTGCATCTTGTCGTATATGCTCTCGAAGAGCTCTACGCCCTCTGCGACCTTTTTCAGGGTGCGGTCTATCTCGGCTGTGGAGGGGTCGTCGTCGTGCGTGGACGTGTGTGGAGTGGACGGACGTACTCTGTAGTTTTCTCGCCGCCATGGTCGCAATCAGAGTCGAGGAGAGCGGTGCTTGTCTTTGTATTGTGTTACATAATCACGGACAAGGTGGTGAGTGTCGGAGATGGTCGCAGTCAGGTCGTCCACGATGAAGACGTTCCGAAAGTCGCTGCAGAGAGAGACGCACCGTCTCCAGATATCCACCCCACAGCCCCTCCCCAAGCCCGCCTCCACCGCGTCTCTCCCGCCCCAAAAAGTCATCCGCGCCATCGCCCCGTACAGCCCGTTCGCGCCCCAGGAACTCCCCTTTCAAAAGGGCGACTTCTTCTACGTAACCGCCGATCCGGGCACAGACACTCCATACTATCAGGCCCACAATCCCGTCACGGGCGCACGCGGACTCGTCCCAAAGTCCCACTTTGAAGAATTCCTCAAAAGTCCCTCCGTGTGAGTCTCCCAGTCCCCTTCCCAGGCCCATCCTCATCCCCCCCAGCGCCCGCGCATCGCACGTCCCCATCCTCAGCCCCGTCCTCTCCCCAAACGCCCCAAAGACACGCGTCTTTTACGCCGTCGTCCTCCACGATTTCATCGCAGAGCGCGCCGACGAGCTCGATGCCAAGGCAGGCGAGCCCATCTCCGTCGTCGCCCAGTCAAATCGCGAGTGGTTCGTCGCCAAGCCCATCGGAAAGCTGGGCCGTCCTGGCCTCATCCCCGCCTCTTTCGTCGAACTCCGTGATCCCGTATCCAACCTCCCCGTCGAAGATGTAGATGCCCTCATGGACCGTGGCGATCTCCCAAAGGTCGAGGATTGGAAAAAGGCCATGATCAACTACAAGCAGAACAGCATCTCTCTCGGCGTCATCGATGACACTCAGTCCTCGGTCCCAAATAGCCCCTACTCACAAACCAGCGCACCCCCTTTCCCAACTCAGCCCACCGATCCTCATCCCCCTCCCCCTCCCCCTCCTCCGCCCCCGCCTGTACCCCGCCCTCCTTCCCTAATCCCCTTGCCAGATGGCATCCTCCTCTTTGCAGAAGTCGTCTCTTTCCACCACGAGATGGACGAGTACTGGTTCCGTATCGATGCCATATTCCAACCTTATGATCCCGTTGACCCCCACGTCCTCCCAAATGCCAAACAGCTCGTCCTCTTCAGACTCTACAGCGACTTTTACGATTTCCAAGTCAACCTTTTGGAAACCTTCCCTCAAGAGGCCGGTCGGGACGGTTCAAATCGCATTCTCCCCTTCATGCCTGGTCCTACTGATAAAGTCGACGACGAGGTCACCGCCGCGCGACGACTCGAGTTGGATCAATACATCCGCAAGCTTTGCGATTTGAATTCGGTCGGCGCATCCTACATCTTGGAGCACCAACTCATTCGCCTCTTCCTTGCTCTAAAACCAGGCGATGTAGAGAACGACATCGAGCCTCGCTATGACGAAATCAGCGCACTATTTGCCGATGCTGCAGACCAGGATCCTGCCGGCGTCGCACATGGCGATCAGATTACACGCGAATTTGAACAAGAAGTTCGCGACACACTTGGCGAGATGAAACTATCTGACCGGGATGAACGCAGCGACGGTTCGGACTATGGGGAGGATCACACTCCCTCTCCGCACCCCTTCCCCGGAGCAAGCGGCACCACCCGCAATCGGTCCGATACGCACTCTTCTATCCGTCCGCCAGATGCGCTCCTTTATCACAACGGGGAAATGTCAACGCCTCACAGTGAACAGTCAAACGGTCACACGAATGTTTTGCGGGCATCACGCGGATCAGGTATTTCAAATGCTCGATGGCCCGAATATACGACGTCGTCACCGTCGTCGCTACACTCGTCTCAACCATCCCTCTCGTCTCGCTCGCGTTCACATTCCTCCGCCACGACCAACTTGAATGCACCTCCCATGTCTGCAGGCAATCCTCAAGTTTCTTTTGTCAAAATCAAGATTTTTGACCGTGTCACCGACGACTTGATCGCGATTCGCGTTCATCCCAAGGTGACCCACTCTGAGCTCATGGGTAAGATCCAGGCGCGCCTCGGTACCAGTATATCCAATCTGCGGTACCGCGATAGTCTCCACCACGAGTTCATAGGACTCGAGGGTGACCGCGACTTGCGCGGCTGGCTAGAAAGTGCAGAGAAACACATCTTGTATGCTGATTGATGTTCTGGTAAAACTGTATATGGGGTGGAGATATCGGTTGTATTCTAGATCTCTACGGACTTCGTTCTCTACTTGTATTAGTCTTCTCTTTGTTGTTGCCGGACGTGCGTCTTGAACACGTTCTGTTCTAATTGTAATACTTTGTAGTTCCCACAACTTTGTTGACACGAGTACTCATGTCCCGACCTCAAGGCGTCCAAGCACCCTCTGAAACGCTTCCGCCCACAGCGAGAGTGATCGCTCTCTTCCTCGCCTCGACCCCCACGGTCCAAGACGCCCAACCGGGCGTACTCCATCAGCTCCTCGAGTTCGCGCATCGCTACACCACCCAAGTGTTGTCGGATGCACAAGTGTACGCAGAACACGCCGGACGCTCTGGCACGTCCAAAATCGAGATGGACGACATCGTCTTGGCGGTACAGGCGCGCGTCGGATGGGAGTTTGGCGGCCGCGTGCCAAAGGAGGTCCGTCGTCCGTCCGTCCGTCGTGGCTGCCCGCTCACGACTCTCTAGTACCTCATGTCCCTCGCATCGCAGACGAATGCGACGCCCCTCCCCGCCGTCCCCGAAGTCTTTGGCGTCCGGCTGCCCTCGTCCTCGGAGACGCTGACGTCCGTCAACTTTGACCTCGTGCCGAACAAGCCTCCGCCGACCGTGAAGCTGTACGACGAGGAGATCGAGGAGATCGAGGAGGACGAGGAGGCGCCGGCGCAGGAAGACGAGGAGGACGACGCGGACATGGAGCCTGCTGCGATTCCGGTCGTGAACGCGCCGATCACCCCCACCGATATCGAGATGGGAGGGACTCCTGCGCCGATCATAGCAGGCGAGGCACCGGAAGAGGGGAGCGAGAATGGGGAAGAAGCAGATTTGTTTGGAGGGGGTGCAGATGACGAGGACGAAGAAAGTAATGCAGATGAGGCGATGGAGGAGGTGCAGACGACCAGCACACCTTCCAGCGGTGTCAAGCGGAAACTGGTGGAGGAGGAGGATTACGATTAATCAGGTTCGACCGAAATGTATCGACCAGTCTGGGCGTAGTTTATGAAGATCTAATATGTATCATAAATACAACAAGGAGTGACGACATGAACACAAAGACCATGTTCCAGAGTACTTCACAGGTAACGTGTAGGGTAGTAGTCAAATCGCTGCATCAGAACAGCGATAATGATGATCAGTACAGCAATGATAACGAGGATGATGGTGCCCCATGCTGGGAACAACACGAGGTCAACGCAAGGAAGGATAGGAGGATAAAAAACTGACATTGGCCCCCGAAGACTTCAGGAATACTGACCACGCGCATAGAGCTGTCAACGCCACCTGACACGAGCAGCTTCGAAGTAGGACTGAATCGAAGGGTAGTGACTGGGAACTCGTGTGCTTTCAAGATGGACAACAATGGCTACAGTTTCGGCTTGTTAATGTCATAGTGCAGAGTTCGTGAAGTCCCGCTCACTGCCAAAGTGTCCGAGTCCAAAACACCGAGACTATAGTCGGAAGCGCCGAACGCAAGCAACCTGCCGTCCGAGCTGTCAAAGTTCACTTGTCTTGCTGGCCAACATGTGTCAAGCCGGCATACGCACCTCACATCAAAGCATGTCAAGTTACCATCACAGACCTTCCGGATTGTTTCTAGGCAGGCGTCAAAGGAACCATCTTTCTCGGTGATCTTCCACTTCAGAACATATGCTCGCTTCTTAGCAAGCTTCTCATGTTTAACACGAGGCAGGGTCACATTGACCACGGAATACAACGTGTCCTGATGAGTGGGGTGCAATCTATGGAGACGGTGATTAGAATGGAGCGAGTTACACGTATGGACTCACCGTGCAGCACGAAACGTAATGTTCGATCGGGGGGCAACTCCGGATATCGAGGGAAGCTCAATAGTTTTAATGACGTCAAGCCTGCCACCCTCTGGTATACTCCTGTGCTCGTCACCATCCGCATGGGAAGGGAGGGAATACACTAAAAGCTTTGAAGTGGTAGCGAGAAATAACTAGAACGACAGGATTTCTAGAGTAGCAGCTGGGACGGGAAGGGGGTCGACGTACGCGTGATGAAGAGAGGGACGCGTCGTATATCTCTCCTTCGCTGACATGTATTGAGGGGATCACTGGCGAAAGGGAATCATAGTCAAGGAGAGAAAACTAAATGGTTTGGTTGAGAGCGGCTGTAAAGTGTAAATGAGGAACGTGTTACATCATGAGCGCCAGCAACAACTAAATATTTGCCATTCGGTGAGAGGACAGTCACGCGCTGATGGTGGGTTGGTTATGATATTGACTGTGGTGATTCAAAGACGAACCTGATAATCATCCAAGCTGTCAGAGGTAAGCGTACTGCACGTCGCGAGCTGCGCAAACCTTGGCGACAAAGTTAACGGCGAACAATGGGTAGATTGGGAGACGTACTTGTGCTCGTCTGTGCTCACTGAGAACTTTCTGCAGTTCTCGTTCTCCCCCTTCTGCAGCCTTTCTGCGCTGCTATTGATACCACACACGAGAGTCCTGCTCTGCAACCATCGTTACTGAAAATCCGCGGAGGTGTTTCGTATGTGATACCTGGGGATGGGCTGCCATGCTCATTGGCGCGTCCTCGTCCTTTTCGAGTTCCAGCTCGTTGAGAATGTGCAGCTGTCTGTCATCAGATACACGGAATAGTCTCTAGTCGAGGATGGGTGAATGGGCGCAACACGGCGCGTAGTGGACATACGAGTTTGTTCTTTATTCCTGTTCTCGAAGCGCCACCTCCGGCGCCGACGAGAACTTGATCATCGGCAATGAACGCGCATGAATAGACAGGAAAGGCGGGAAAGGAATGTGCGGTGTGCTGAGCGCGCATGACTAGTACTGTACTTGCAACGTCCTCACGTTGACCAAACTGCGTATGAGTGAGCATGCGTGAGAATGACCTTCCATAGTGAGCTATTCATATTACGAGCTTGCGCCTCTATTCGGGCGCGTTGCGTTCGGTAAGTTGGAGCGGGGAGAGACTCATCTTCAGATCCCTCCATGTTCTGGGTGGACGATCCCAGAATCACTCTTCCCCATCTCACCCTCCGGACCGGCATCGGAATTATCGTGGCAGTCGCGGGCAATGTGCTCATATCCTTGGCCCTCAACCTCCAAAAACTCGCCCATCTAAGACTCGAGCGTCGGCGCCAAAACGGTTCACTGGACGTGGAGCGGGAGAGTAGGCCGCCGGAGCGTGACACGAACGGAAGGTCCACCCATCCGGACGCGGCCGTCCGTTTCGGCGCAGCCCAGCAGGCCTTGGAGCAGAATGATCAGTTCGAGACACAGCCGCTCATCCCCCGCCGATCCTCCAGCCAACCTCCTTCGTCGTCCTATGGTTTGGGCCAGTACCAGGTTCCTGTCAATGGGGATGATACTAGAAGCCGAAAAAGCAGCAATACTGCGCGATACAGACGGCGTCAGCGCAAACAGTCCTTCGTTTCGCGCTTTCTACCTCTGCGGTTGATGCTTGGGGATGGTTCTTCAGATTCGACAAATGCTCGCGTGGATCTCTCGGAAAGCTCAGCAATGCCGGATGACGACGTCCTTCCCCAACGAGACACGTGGACGAACCATCGAGGCAAAAATAAAGGTATCACCCAGAAAACGACTGGAGATGGAAAAGAGAGCGATTACCTACGCTCTAAACTATGGTTTGTCGCTCATGTACTCCTGAATGTTTCACCAAACTCATTCACGCAGGTGGTCTGGTTTCGTGCTGATGAACGTTGGCGAGACTGGCAACTTCATTTCTTACGCATTCGCGCCTGCTTCGCTTGTTGCGCCACTTGGGACGGTGAGGTCGCTCACTCTTCAAAGTGACCATCTTTCTCAATTATTTTTTTAGTTTGCTTTGGTTGCCAATTGCTTTTTCGCGCCTTTGCTTCTGGATGAACACTTCCGCCCGGTAAAGTAGATTCAGTACAACTCAGGAGTGGGGCCCTAATCAGCGCACAGCGCGACATACTCGGAATCCTGCTTGCCGTCATCGGGGCGACGACTGTAGTACTCTCTTCATCATCGGGCGGTCCACCACCCGTGCTGACACCCGATACTCTAGCTGAGGCGGTAACTCAGCGTTCTTTCATGATCTTTTCGATCATATACTTGGTGGCTGCTATCATCCTTGGTGGTCTTAGTGAAGGTAGTGTGGGGAGACGCGTGGTTGTGGTCGACGTTGGCTTATGTGCTATCTTTGGTAGGTTGTCATTGCGCGATGTGATCGCGGGCTAACCCTCTTGGCAGGTGGGTTTACGGTGCTAGCGACCAAAGCGATCTCCACGCTTTTAACACAGGAATGGGTGAAGATAGTGACTGAATGGATTACGTACCCCATCTTAGCAGTAAGCCCAGTCGCTCTCCGTATGGACCTTACGCTGATCACCCTTGTAGGTACTTGTCGTCACAGGTGTCCTTCAGATTCGATATCTCAATCGAGCGTTGAAACGTTTCGATTCCAAAATGGTCATCCCAACCCAATTTGTATTTTTCACGCTGTCTGCCGTCGTCGGATCAGCGGTCCTATATGGTGACTTCCGGCGAGCCTCGTTCCACGAAATGGTGACATTTCTCTATGGCTGTGCCGCTACGTTTGCTGGAGTATTCGTCATCGCGAGTGGCTCAAATGGAAATACGAGCGAATTGGCACACGATGAAGAACGGCGTGATCCAGGAGGTAGGCAGCAGGCGGCCTCGAGGATCGATGGGGTTGGATCGCTGGTGGCACAAAACCGTCCGGCCCAAGGACCGCCAAAAGTAGGTGCGCGCGAGATCCCGATTCTCAGGCACAAGCAAAGCGCAATGAGTCTGGTGGGCTACACGCCCGTGCAGAACATTTTGCTGGTACATACACCGCCGAGAGACAGAGTAGCACTGGGAAGGGGAGAGGGGGGGTCGACGATCCGTTGATGGGAAACTGTTTGAATACTTTACTTTGCATGCACTCTTGCTACTGTTGTATACATACCACTGCTTATTGCGTAATATGGTTCTGGATTCGGAAATTTATTCACATTACATCACTGTCCAAAGAAGGAACGGGTGTATGACGTCAGACAGCGGAGCTCCAACAGGCTGGAACGACAAAAAGCACATGCAGTGCATACACTTTCCTCCAGTCTTCCGCCCTTCTCACTCCTTCCTTCAAGTACGTTCAGCGCCCTCGACGTCGCCGACACTGCTCACAATGCCCGCCGTAGTCACCGCCTTCAAAAGTACGTCCAGTCCTCACCCATTTTGGAGCCCGCAATCTAACTCCGACCCCATCCCCACCTCGGCCAGATCTCATCCGCAAACACCAAAACCATCGTCAACTCGACGCTGACACGCAGGAACACGCGAAATCACCGCTGCAGGCTTCTCAGGGTACCATAACACAGCCTCAACATCCGGAGCCCGCACTACCTCCCATTGAGCAATCTCAACCTTCTCCCGAAGCCGATACAAAAGGAGAGATGGTTGCCGCATTGGATGCACACCTTCCGAAGTCAAACTTGCCGACGTATAGGGGCCTTGAGAACTTCAAGCTCATAACTAAGATGGGAGAGTCAGTGTTACTGTACTCGTATCCCATGGACTACATTAACGTCGGCGTCGTAGTGGTGCTTTCTCGAACGTCTACAAGGCAATCGACCTTTCGACCGGTGAAAAGGTTGCCGGTGAGTACTTCAAACCAGGTGTCAAGTCGTTCCCTTGTCTAAATACGTCTCTCAGTCAAAGTGGTCCGAAAACATGAACTGAACGCATCACAGGTAAGTACCCGCGCCAGAGATCGTTCTCCAGTAGTTCATATTACCCCGCCCTGTTCCCTTCTACCATCCTTCCCGGTCCCCGCCTACGCACATGTCTCTATCCACCATATCGTCCCTCTGTAAGGCCGGCGAAAAATATCTCAGCCCCGAGTTTAAGAAAAAGCCGCGCGTCACAGAGGTGGACATCTTTGCTTTCTGTTCCAGAAATGATACTGTGGTGCTGACCACACTTTTTTTTCTGGCTCAAGCGTGCAAATATCCTTAAAGGTACGTTCAACGTGCCGGAGACGACAATGAGTCCTTGAGCGTTCGCAGAGGTTCAAATAATGCGCGCCATGAATCATCCGTCGATAGTCAAGCTAACCTCATTTTCTGAATCACCGGATTATTACTTCCTTGTACTCGAACGTGAGTAGCTATGTTCCCCAATTCTGCAGTCTTGGTTCACGTGTATCTCTAGTCATGGAGGGTGGAGAATTATTCCATCAGATTGTTAAACTCACATACTTCAGCGAGAATCTCGCAAGGCACGTCATTCTTCAAGTCGCCCAGGGCATCCGATATCTGCATGAGGAGCGCGGCGTGGTTCATCGGTGAGCCTCTCCAAAACGATATTGTCCTCGCCATCATCAACTTCCCGGTTTGTATAGGGATATCAAACCGGAGAATCTGCTCTTTGAACGAATACCCATAATTCCTTCTAAGATTGTCATACGACGCCCATATGATGAAGAGAAGGAAGATGAGGGCGAATTTATACCCGGAGTTGGTGGCGGTGGTATCGGGCGAGTCAAGATCGCCGACTTCGGCTTATCGAAAGTAGTTTGGAACGAAGAGACCATGACACCATGCGGGACCGTTGGCTATACCGCTCCTGAGATCGTCAAAGATGAACGTTATTCGAAAAGTGTTGACATGTGGGCACTTGGTTGCGTTCTCTACACGCTCCTTTGCGGATTCCCTCCTTTTTATGACGAGAGCATCAATGTTCTCACCGAAAAAGTTGCTCGAGGATACTATACGTTCTTGAGCCCTTTCTGGGATCATATCAGTGGCCCAGGTATCTTTAGAATCATCGGTCATGTAATCATTGATCTCATTGCGTTTCTAGCCAAGGACCTCATAGAGCACCTGCTTTGTGTAGATCCAGCTCAACGATATACCATAGACGAGTTTCTGGCGCACCCCTGGTGTAACTCGGCCGCGGCACGGCTATCTCCACCCACGCCTAATTCTTATCCTCGAACTCCACCTCTTGATTCGCCCCTCTTGTCCGCCGCACATGGTGGAGTCGAATCGGCACGCTCCCCCGGGTTGGCCACCTTGAAGGAAGCCTTCGATATCACGTATGCGGTGCACCGAATGGAAGAAGAAGGGGCTCGTCGCCGCGCTTACAATGGACGAGGCGGTGCGGGGGCAAGAGGATTTTTGCACGGGCTTAACGAAGACGATGAAGACGCGGATGCGGATGATGAAAGCTTACTCAATGAGGCTCGCCATCGACGAGGTCAAGTTGATGGTGGGGCTCCGGCAGGTACCAAGGCAGCCGCGGCGCGAAAGGAGGATATACCTGCAGTCGTGAATATAATCCCGGACAAGAATCTATGGGATGGACGAGCCGGGCCCCGCGACCGCGGCCGCCGCACAGGGGGCTCGAGAGCGTTTGAGCTGGACATAGACAATGCAACGCTACTCGGTCGTCGGAACAAGAGGTCGGCAATAGACGTTGCGAGTCCTATAGCGCAGAAGGCACTTCCTCCAGGAAGCCCAATGCATGTCAAGTAATGCGCTCGCCGCCCCTCCTTCCTAGCCTTCACCAGACCTGCCCTCCCCGGACATTATTTCGAGCCGGACATTTACCGGCCTTATTCACCATCACTGCTCATTCCCACATTCCCGTCTCTATGTGACGGCCGACGCGCTGTTCGGACAATCCTTGAGCCCACTAGATGGGTTTTATGCTCTTGCAATGCGCATCTTTCTGACTTGCATGCCGTACTCTTCTCCCTCGGAACAACAAAACTGTGCGTAGTGTAATACGGACACGATCTTGCGGCCAAGTTCCTACACGCTGTATCGTACCCTAATATTACTGTGTGTTGTACCTAGACTATAAGTATATCTCGTGTACACCTCGTGATGTAACACGATTGTCACGTTCCCAATCACCGTGAACCACACCGACGTGGAAGCGGAACAAAAGGAAAGGAAGGCACGGAGATCATGCCTTCTAAGGAAAAAGCTGCCCCACGACGTCGGGGCCCGACCGCTATCCTCATGCTTCTGGCGCCATCATTCACATGCCATACATATGTCACCGGCACCGTTCCCAAAATGTCGGAAAAGTCCAAACCTTCCAATGCTGCTGTATTGTGATGTTGCATTGTAACTTTGCTCGAGAAATTCACGAGTGGCTGTGCTCGCGTACGCGCGAATTCCCTTACATGATCGTCCGGAAGCTACAGGACGATGGGAGGGGGCCGAGCACATGAGCACGGCGGCATGGCGATGGGACCCGCCCGGAAAAGGTCACCCACATGATTACATGCATTTTGAGTACCCCACATGTGAAAAACATGACTTTTCTGCAGACCAATTGTTGTAAAATACAAAAAAGTGGTATAAAGCACACATTTGGCGGGCGTAAAGCGGGGTTACGGATGAGCAGCTCGGGCTCGATTGCCTGTCGCACCGACTCACACGCCGGGCATATCCCCGACTTTGAGAATGCCTTTTTGTTTTTCGCGCGCACGACGGCGCGCGTGTC
Source organism: Tylopilus alboater (assembly GCA_038090535.1). NCBI lineage: Eukaryota > Fungi > Basidiomycota > Agaricomycetes > Boletales > Boletaceae > Tylopilus > Tylopilus alboater. Next base: position 1,870 of record JBBPMW010000213.1, on the reverse strand, counting down.
AGTCCTTCGATCAGGCATGTTCTCACTCCGATCGCGCCTGCCGGTCGTCGGGCGGGAGCCCGACTCGCACTCGGGACGCGTTGCGGCGATGCGTGTGGCGGTGCCAATTACAGCACAGCCACGGTAAATTTCTCCGCTACAGACTTGGCTACAGATACATACATTTCTTCCGACGCCCCATGTCTGCACAGTACATACAGCCATCGGCCGAAATGGTGACTGAGGGTCGTCATCAATACAAGTGATCCAATTTCCTAATCCTCGTGCCGAATGTCGGAGGACGAATATCATGACCCGGAATCAGCACGACCGTCCGGGTTTCCATACCATGTGATGCTTAAGCCGTCAGATCTTCAGATATCGATAAGATGGTAACCAAAACCCCTATGAAAACATGAAATAGCTAGGTCCTTGTAACTGGACGCGTCTTCAGTTTTCTACAACTAGTATGGAAGCACCCCCGTCTTTTGTGACGCGGCGACGTGTCTTCATCAATATATACCGCCTTCCGAACTGGTTCAACTTCGGAATTTGGCTTAAAGCGACAGTCCTCTGGGTACCCTGAGTGACCGGAACCTGCTGTCCGTCCGGAAACACGCCAAAGCCAGATGGTGCGAGCACGATTGCCTCGCCGGTCTGCACGTGGCTGATTCAGCGCCAATCAAGTCCCTGCGCAAAAGGTCTCACCTCAAGTCTGACCACGCGGTCAAACGCGTCCTCTGCAGATATGTCGGCGGAGACGTGCTGAGCGAGGTGCTCCCACCAAGACGGGGAGGAGAATCGATGCAAGATAGCAACGGTGCAAAGATCGAGGAGAACGGGGGGCACGACGGTCGGTTCTAGGGGGCGAATGTGAATAAGGGGGCCTGGATCGGAAACGGGACGCTTGCCTTGGGTACTGATGATCAAACGCATCGCGAGATGCCGCTGCTCTCGCGCCAGCGTCAACAAGCACTTCGTGAGTCCCGACACGGCTTTGTGTGGAGAGAGATACTAGACCGGGAGGGTTCGTGAACGACGCAGGGGTCGTTCGTGATCACTTACTTTGTGAGCTTCGTCCACTACGAGCACCTTCCCCGTTCCGACTTCTGCGCGGACAAACAGACGAGCGATGATCTCGAACAATCCGCACGCCGAGGCAGGATCGATGAAGGGGTCCGAAAGGTCGACGATGGTTAGTTGTCCGGCTTCAAATCGTTCGGCTTGTTGACTGGAGCGGGGACGGGTATCGAGAAAAGACGTTAGCAACGCCATGCGTTGTTCCAGGCCGGTCAGCTGAGCCGGGTTGAATGATTCTTTCTTGTCGTTTAGTCGTTTCATGAATTCGTCATAGTTGAAATCTTCCCCAAGACCTCGAAGAATAGACTGGAACTGATCAGTCTCGACACAAAGCGGACCAAGATTTTCACTTACTAGGACACCTTGAATGTAGAGCGGAGCGGACTCAGACGATCCAATTGCCATCATAGATAGGAATGCCTGAGCATCGAGCTCATCCTTTTTGAGGAGAAGTGGTTGGACCGTTACTCGTGGACCAAGAGGGGCATAAACAGCTGTCATCGTCTTGAGTGACGACCGTGAAACATAGACTTTCACTTTAGGAGTCTGGACCGTAGGCATATCAGATAAAGCTATCCAGGCGGCTTCGCTTGGCCTGGCGCTGGGCCCTCCTTCGCCGAAGTGAAGAACGAGGCCAGAGAGTGGCTTCTGCAAGAAACCAAGAGGACGCAAGTTCGCAATGAACATGCTTTCCAACAGGATCGAAACCGTATGAGACTTTCCAGATCCTTGAACTCCACAAACGACTGCGGAGAACGGAGCATTCTGTAATTCGCGAACAAAGTTGAGCTTTTTGAAGACAAATGGATAT
>JBBPMW010000212.1:0-24264 GCA_038090535.1 Tylopilus alboater | reverse complement strand
CGGGCTCCCCAGTCTTGGCGTCAACCCAGCCAACGTGTAAGGAACCATTCTTCAGACGGCCATCAAAGTGCTTGATGAAGCCCATGATCCAAGCCATCTCAATGCAACCTTCGATGGTGAACTCCCCCCTAGCTTCCATTTCCCATCTCGTGCGCGAGCTTCCCCAGGGACTGACCTCGGCGAATCCAGTGATAACGACGACTTTCTCCAGGTCAATAATACCTCGAAGCTTGTCGAGTTCCTCGAGGGCAGATGTGGGCTCGAGCGCAGGGAAATCGAACTTGAAATTGGCACGAGGCACAACATTGACGGTTTGCAGCACCCGTTCGCCTTCAATACCATTGATTGTCTTGAAGTCAAGGGCGTTATCCCTGGCAATTGCACGACGAAGTTCGCTCTTCTCGCTTAGGCTCTGGCGAATGCGAGCCGTGATCTCAGCGAGGTCCGGTAGGCGATCCATTCCACCGTTCAGGTCTGCCCAAATCGGCTCAACCTGTGTGATGCTGAAAAGGAGGGGATGCATAAGTCCAAGGATATTAAATGCCATCTCCTTTGCTGAAAAGGTGCGAACGCCATAGCTTTCGAGCTCATGGGCAACAGTATTCGTGGCATCCATCAACCCGGTGCCTCGCGTCCATCTACGATAGCGAGGTGAGCATACAACGCGGCATAACCTTCAACGACTATGAACTTCTCACCCAATTACAGCCCCAGCCAAACACAGATACTCGCCCCAGCTCTCGGAGCTCCAGCGTTGGAAAAGCGTCTCCAGGGAGATCTTTGATTCCGAATACAAACCATCGTTGCCGAACAGACCGTGGTTAGGAGAGAGGGGAAGGATGACCTGGGTGGGTCGTGTAACAAAGTGACGTGACGCCTTCTTCGTTTTGACTGCGCCAAGAATGCGGAGAAGGTTGACCAACATTATGCGATGGGCCAACTCTGACTTGTCGTCCAAACTATCGATTTCGCGACCATTCTCTGGTATTGCGGCGAAAGGAAGGATGTAGTCGAGATCCATGCCGAGCGTGGCGTATATATAATCAACGAGAGCCTCCACATCCTGTTTTGAACCCTGATTGAAAGGAACGACTGTCAACGCGGACCCCCTCGCTCCATAGCTTTGGTAAATGGATTGGTAGTATTCGACGGTCGAGCGGCTGTAACGGGAAGTAGTGATGACGACGTGAGCGCCACCGGAAAGAAGACCTTTGAGGATTTCGACACCAATCGAGCCTTTCCCGACACCTGTGAGGAGCGCGTTCTTATCCTTGAACGTTGTGCCTGAAGTTGCTATTTCGTGTAGGATGTCAAGGTAAACGCCGGTCAAGTTGCTCGAATACTCCCAGCTACCCCCGACTTTGCGTTTGAGGTGTAGCAATGGTACTTTATCGTCGGATACAGGAGTGACAGCAGAGATCTGGGGACGGAGGAATTGAGACGAGGAACGACGATTTCGCATGCGCGTGCGGGTTTGCTCTGGACCTCTCCTGAGAGAACGCACAACACCCTCATATAAGGCTTTGATACGGTTCTTCTGATCCTGACTGATTCCAGGCTGCGATTTCACGACAGTCCATAGCTTGAGAACGTCCTCTTGAACCTTTTGAATATTGACAGTAGAAATAGTGTCACCGCTGGCCATTTCCTCGACGTATGCCTCCAATTTGCGGACGTTTTCACGAACGACTTCGGAGTAAACGATATCGCCTTTCGCCGTGACTTCAGTGTGAGGGGCGGTAGGGAATGTCACTGGGAAAGAAGATCAATTACGCAGAAGATGGGACACCTCGGCTACTGGCTTACCGTCTTTGTAAACTGGGGGCTGCCCGAGGACTTCTCTCGTGTTATCAATGAGCTGTTGACCGAATTGTTTCGCAAGCGCATATGTGTCGCCTTTGCTCGGGTCGCAGTGGTTAATATGATACTGCATATAGATCAAGAGCTCAGGATCGGCCCGGTTGAGCAGAGCAATACAACGAGCAGTAAGTTCTCGGTCAACGGTTGTAAGACGACCATGGATGATGTCGTAGTACATGAGCAATGCGTCTTGACGGACCCAATTCCAAGAGGAGTCGAAGTGGCGGGCTTTCAATGGGTCAAAGGCGGGTTGTATTCCGTCGATGTACATGTCACCGTGCTCTCGTGCGATCGAGTCGAGACGAGTCTGGAGCTGTGCGGACGTGGCTTTTTCCTTGTCGTGAGCAATCTCACCAGCACGAGAATCGCGGTTGAGATAACGCATGTAGAGTTCAATATGTTGAGCAGCAAAGCGATCCTGTTCGGCCTTGAATTTCAAAAATTCTTCGCTGTTGATCGTTGCGCCTCCTGCTTCGCCACCACCAGCACCGCCAGGACTTCCACCGGATAAGGTTATACCAGTGCGCTGGGCGTACGCCCCGGCAACAGTGTCCAACCATGCCTTGGCCTCAGCTTCAGATGATAGACGCTTGGCGGGCTCCATAGTGGTTCCCAGCAAAAGAACGCTGTCGGCACGCGAGGACCCCAAACCCCATGTCTTTGACAAATAACCCCTGATTGCTGATGCATTGAAGCCTCCAGGCATCTTTCCACCGATGAGGCGCGAGATGAGGCCCGACGTGTACTTGCCGAGGGTTCCAGAATGTCCGACACCTAAAGCAGATCCAAGTTCTTCGAGTGGAAGCTCTTCGCCTTTCTCGGGAGCGGACGTAAACTCCAGTTGCAGGTCACCCAGGATCTCGTTCTGCAAAGTGGACTTCCCGCCAACAAGATCCTTGATCGACTTGGTTATAGGGACTTCCTCGATCCTCTTCTTCAACTTCTGAGCGATGATGTAAAGCAGGATGTCAGCGGCCTTTAGAGGTACATCTTCAATTGCAGCAGCGGCCTCCATCGGAGTAGCTATAGCAACAGGCGGCGGAGCAGGAATGGGTACAGAGGAAACGACGGTAGCAGCAGGTTCGGCCTCGGCGGACGTGGCAACAGGTAGCACTTCGTCTTCAAAGAGATAGTAGATCTCGCGAGCGTTCTTGGCGTGACATAGAATTGCTCGTTTGCGACTGACAGCGTCATCCTGAGCTTCGTACTTGGCTTTCAATGTCCGCGTCGCCATGCCGGTCAATGTGGGTGATGGACCAAGCTCAATCAAGCGTTCGAAGTGATACTGCGTGAACAACAGATCTTGTGTTTCGATCCAACGGACCGGCGAGGCGAACTGGTAAGATAGCAACTCCACGAGGATAGTATATGCCAACTTCTGGCGTTGTTCAGGAGATGCCCAATTCTCCTGGTCCCATTTTTTGAGGACTTTGTCAAGGCGAGGCGAAGACGTCTGGTCGTAGATTAGCTGTGCGTATTCCTTGGTGACAGCAAATGGTTTGGCGACCAGGTTCGGGATGTATTTTCCTACCAACATGTCGGGGTTAAGCAGGGAGGGATTGATCTTCTTGGACAAATCTGACAAAAGATCATCTTCAACGTTGCACAGTACAAGGGATGTCAGCAAACTTACAAGCCCTGAAGGGCATAACGCCTGCCCAAAGATACCTAGAATGGAAAGGCACGTCGATACCAGGAAGAGGAATTGTTGCAAAGCCACGGTCAAGCTTGATGTATCCCTCAGACTCTTGCAGCTCTTTGGCGCGCTCGAACGATTCTGAGACGATATCGCCCAACATCTCCTTCACTTTTTCCACGGTGAAGGTCTCGGTGAGCTGCACCAATTAATCTAAATTATTTTCCATACAGTCCTGAGGAAGAACCCGTACCTTCGCAATGTCAATCTTCTGGATTTTCAGATAATTCAAGACATTGGTTATCGTCTGCAACGCAACCAACTCCCCCGCGCAAACATATTGTTGACCCTTAAATCGTTCGTTGGTGATATACACTTGCGAATCCAAATCGGGAACCTACCTCAACGTTGTAGTTGACAATTTCAAGGAGGGTGCCTGTACGGGTAGAAATAGAATCGACAACTTCACGCAATGCGGCGTCTGTGAAAGTCTTCGAAATGCGGCTTGGATTCACAGCACACATGGCGTAATTGGAGCGGTTATGGGCGTCACGTTCGACGGCGCGCTGCATGGTGATACCACGATAGAACACAACATCGACGAGAGCGGATATATGAAGAACATCAGCGATGGAGGCAAGTGCCGAGTACTCCCCAAGGGAATGACCGGCAAAGGCGCAATCTTTCTGCACGAAGCCTTTGGCATGCATATCTTCGAACGCGGCCTTTTCGGTCACGACTAGAGCGATTTGAGCGAACTGTGTGGCAAAAAGCAGGCCATTCGGATGGCTGAAGGTGTACTTTGGGGTGCGCATGTCGATATCAGCAAAAAGGGGAAGCGTTCTGACGTTGCCATCCTTGTCCATTGTATCATAGGTCATATCCATGTAACGCTGGCGGATTGCCTGGCCCTTGATACCACCGAAATGAATTGTTTTCTCCTTCGGATTATCCTTGACGATCTCGATGATCGAAAATCCGTAAACAGCAAGAAGGTGAGCATCGGCACCGTCCCAAACAGCACGAGCGGCAGGAGAGACGTTATACAGATCCATGCCCATACCAGGTTCTTGTGATCCCTGACCGGTGAAGACATACACTGTGGTAGCCTGTGCGACTTCTGCCGTGCCCTCGAGGACCTTTTCGCTCTGTTGATTGAACGTTTCAACTTTGACAACCATGTTACCATCACGCATGCCGATGTGACGTATCTTGACTGTCAATTCATCCCCGGGGAGCACCATGCCGACAAACGAAACGTCATACCTACAAAAACGTATAAGCACAAACCCAGCTAAGATCGCAAGATAACTTACGCGATAACTCGGTCTGGGTTGCCTTCAGCAACAATGTTCTCCACATAGCGACGTGTAGCAGCACTTGACCACATCCCGTGGGTGATGGTTCCGGGAAGAGCGGCAAAATCCGAGAAGTACGGGTTAACATGGATAGGGTTGAAGTCGCCGGAAATGATAGAGTAGGGTTCGTTCGATATAGGGGCTGTAAAGACGGTCGAGGTGTTGTTCGACATTGTGTATCCTTCGTTGGACAGAGGGGCAAGTCGACCTTCAGGAACACCGTGGCGCTGTAAATAAGCCACAACCGGATTGCCATGACATCCCTCTTGGTTAAACTCAACCGAAGCAACCTTCTTCAGGCGCTTGAGCTGATCGCGCATGTACACATCACCAGTAACGCAGACATCGCGATACGAAGTCTTGTCCTTGAAGGTGACTTGAGACTGTATGCGGAACACAAGGGTCATACCGGCCTTGGGAGGAATTGACTCGTCCTCCCACGAAAGCCATTCCTTGGACTGGACTACACCGACAGCAGCATCGTTTGCCAACTGGACGACATAATCGGGTTCATCCACGGTCTCGAAAGTGTTCTCGTAATCGTCGAAGCGTCCACGGTAAAGGAAAGACGACACAACTTGAATGATGGGCAGACCATCACGGAAGACATGGCCTTTGACTTGAACAACCTTGCCAGCATCTGTGTTTTTGACAGACGCGATGTGAGCGTCTGCGATGCACGCGTCACCTGCCTCCAGGGGCTTGGAGCCAGGAACTAGACGGAATCCATTTGAAAGATGAACCAGCTTCAACAAGTCGCCGTCGATCGCATCAGGAAAAATAGATCTCATGATAGCCTGACAAATGGTCATTTCTCACCTTGCAATAATATCCAATGGGCTTACCTGCCAACCCGTCACAATAGCAAAATCCATTGGGGCTTTGACGATTTTGGTACGGGCAGTCTTGAATGCCTCATTCTGGTTCCCAACGACATTGCAAAAGGTCTCAACATCGTTGGCGGATATTACGACTTCTGGACCAATGAACGTCTCGCGGATGCCAAGTTCTGGACGCGATTGGTCATCTGCAAACCACAATCGCCAATAAAAGTCTTTAATACGACCATTGCGACCCTTAGATACTTCGTGGATAGGCGTAGAACCCATAGTCGTGACATATTTGAATTGGAAGGACAGAGGAACCGAGACATCCTGACGATCCTCAAAGAAGGTCACGTCAATCAAGTTGGAGGATGTTGAGTAGGTGATCTCGACCGCTTTGAAGTCGGATTTGTGGGAACCATAAGAACGTCCTGCGCCATAAACTGTTACCGAAGTCGGAGACCCGCCATCGATATCCACCACAACACGTTGTCCACGACGCGGGGCCAAAGCTCGACGAAGAGGATTATCGACATATGCTCGACCTTGACAAATGGTCTTGGACGTCAGAAGGGCTTTAAGCCAATTTAACTCTGAGCCGGAAATGGCCTCAAACCATTCCGATGTTTCGGGAACGGCGTCACCAACGTTGTACGTGATGGATCTGGAGGATTCTTCATATTCAACCCCGTCGGGAACATCCACATCTTCGGCCGCGGGAGCGAGGTAGTCGACGGTAGGGATCCTAGAAGTATCACTTCCATACGAGCGCTCTACAAGCTTTTCTACAAGCTTGGTAGTGACGTTGCCCAAGAGTTCCCCAATAGGCTCGTCCTTAACCGTTGAATGCCTGGCGGCGACGGGACCCTGCAAAATGCATACGCGCTGGGGATCTTGGTCAAACACAGCTTCGATATCCTCCGCAGCCCACAGAGAATCCTATGGGAGTTACAATTAGATGTGGGGAATCGTCAAAGTTCTGGAATGCTGACCTTTTTGAACCAAACTTCAAAATTGGCATCGAGGATAGGAATGAACGGCGCCGGTTTCTGCCCAGGACGCTGGGAGATGGTGAGGAAATAGGCACGATCCTCCGCAGCAAGAAGTTGGCGGGTGGCATCGGAGTACTTGGTGAAGAATGCGTTAACAAAAGTAGAGGGGTTGTCAAGCTCCTTGAAGCTTTGCAAGACACTAAGTTTCGCCCCGCCGTCTACACCCGCGAAGCGCTCCTCGACCCGCCTCAACCAATCAGCGGTCAAGTTGCGCAAGCTGAGGTCGATCCAGCGATCTTGGTGAGCAACGTACATGAGGCGGATCATTCGAAGCGTGACCTCCTCGTAGGTCATGTCACCAAGGTCGAGAGCGACACTACCATCTTTCTTCCATCCAAACCATGGCTTCGCGAAATCCTTGTTTAACTTCTCGATGATCTCAGCTTTTCGTTCAGCCAACCACGCGGCGCGCTTCTCCTTCGGTAAATTGAAGACGGTGTTGTCGAACTCTTTCCAAAGTTTGACTGCACGAGTAGCAATCTTATGGATGGGTTCACCCAACTCCGAACGGACGGTAAGGATGCCACCAGTTGGTTTGACATAGGTGTTCTCCCAATCCTTGTCATCAACACCGGCAGCGGCAATAATCAGATCCTTGACAGAAGAACTTGTGTGTGCTTCTTGGGCCACCATGACGCGACTGGCAAATAAGAAACCGTCGAATGGCATTGGTTGCGTATTGTAAAGGTCCTTCGACCAATCACCAGTGAGGTACGGCCAAAGATCTTCGGCCCCACCAAAACCGGAGCCACCGACAAGAATAAGGTTATCTTGCTGTCGAATAGAGCTGTATGTCTTCAGGATAGGCATATGGAAATCTTCGTACGAGTGGTGTCCTCCGGCGCGACCGCCAGTCCACTGCAGAACAACCGGAAAGTCGGGGTTGGCAGCGGCGATGTTGACAACTTGACGAATACCCTCCACAGACCCCGGCTTGAAGGAAACATGTTTAACACCCGCGCTGCGTAGACCACCAATAATTTCAGCGGCCTTCTCTGTGCTAGGAACACCAGCCGCGACGCAGAAACCTTCAATAGGCAAACCCTCGCGGCGCATCTCCAGCCACAAGGGGAACTGGAAACCAAATTGGCGAGGATTGATGTACAGCGAGTTCAGGGTGAGACCGACCCCGGGGGGAATCTTGGACTGTATCTCAGTAACTTTGGCGCGAAGTGCCGCTGGGTTGTAGTGACCGCCACCCGCAAGTTCAACATGATAGCCGGCCGAAAGGATCGCAGAGACGAAGCCAGCCTTGACAGTGGTAGGCGTCATACCCGCAACCATGATCGGAGCCTTGCCCAGCAACCGAGAGAAAGGCGTGTCTAAGTGGATCTTTCCATCGCTATAACAAGATATCAGCATCACAACCACAACTACATGGTTATTCTGCTACCTTGTCTTGACCAGCCTTGGCGCGTACTTCTTGCTCCACCACTCCTCATACCGAACGTCCTCGGTGTCGAACAATTCTGCCTCGCCACGACCCTTGTCACCGAGTATGATGACACGGATTCCACGCCCATCAAGGTTACGAGCAGTGAGAGGACCAATGCCATTCAAGCCACCCGGCCCAAACTCAATCACATGAGTGGCGGATTCTGGAAATGCGGTCGCGAGATCCCAATGAATGGGTGATGTGAAGATTTGGTCACATAATGACCGAGTGATCGAAGTCGTGTTCTTGCGCATGTCAGAGCCTTCGAAATCATTCAGCGAGAGTGAAATGCAAATCCACGCATATACTCACCATCCTCAGTGTTGAAGACTGGAATCCCGAGCTGATCGGGGACCCATAGTTCTTCACCACCCAGATCCTCATTACACAACTTGTCCGTGGCACTTGCCAAGTAAGAGCTATGGTAGGGCGCATTGACGACCAAGAAACGAACACCGAATGCAGGCTTCCTCTGCGAGTAGGGAACCTTGTTTTGGTCCTGTCCGCCGGGCGCTCGGACCTTCCTCAAATTTGTCACCAAGCCATACAATGCACGCGGAGGTCCCGTGACCACAAAGTTTCTCGGACCATTGTAGAGCGAAACTGCCAATTGAGAATTCAAGGGTAAATGTTTGTTCGTCGCCTCGATATGTGGACGTAACGCGGAAAGTGCGAGACCGTTGATCGACAACATAGGTGAAGGCTGGCCCTCACCGCCCTCGATAGCGTCTTGAACAATGCCGGGCTCCAGTGCCAACACAGGAAACGCTTCTTGACCTCGCATACCACAGAAAAGTAGCCAGCGAACAGCCTTCTTTGCATTGGCATCAAATGAATCGTAAGATGTCGAGGCGGATATGGCAATGGCAGACACCACGCCCTGCGAATGACCTGTCGCACCGGCGATGTGATCGCGGAGTTGACCAGGGGTGAGACCCGAGACGTGGCAAATGGCTAAATATTGTACGAGCTGCGTCAAGCCAATGAGAGGAAGTGATATGGGAATCGATGCAAGGTACGCGACTGGTGGGCGAGGTGTTGCCCCGGAGAGCCACGAGGAAACATCCATGCCGTAATTATAGAAGCTCGACGCCCGACGCGCCGCGACGAGCGGGGCAAGTATCTCGGTCGTGATTGCCGTGATCAAGGGCGAAACGTACGGCTTATAGGTATCATAGAGTGCTTGGAGTTCGTCAAGGTAGACCTCGTTCGTTCCTTGACCACCAAAGAGCGCATAGATGGAGGCCTCTCCTTCGGAAGAGGCAGAAAAAAGTGCAGAAGGGGGTGACTGGGGAATATCAGCAACATGGTGTTGCTCGAGGGTCGCACGCGCGGTGAAGAAGGATGTCGACACCGAAGCACGGACCTCGGCATCGAACGGCATCACGAAAGAGAAGATATCTGTGTCGGAAAGGTACGAGGAGACAAAGTGCGTGAAGACGTGCAAGAGGAGGGACGTGTGCGCTTTAGTGGATTGCGAATCAAGGGATAATCTTTCTGCGACGAAAGACAAAAAGCGTGCAAACAGGTCAGCCTCAGGCTGGAGATTGCTTTGATGTTCCGCAGTGGTGTCTATGGTATCAACTTGCTTCTGGGCATGCGTGAAGTCATCTCTAAGAACTTCAGCTGCGATCCACACGTCACTAATGGTAGAAACTGGGATCGAGACCTGGAACGTATGACAAGACGTGAGCAACTATCGGCACAGCACGATCATCGATGTGCATGCGTACTCTAATATTTGCAACGGTAACGACCAAAGGACGCGTTGAGATGGCAGACTCGTGGACTGCCTCGCCATTCTGGACAGACATTTTTTAGGGTGCTATGGATGACGAGTGGAGGGGCGGGAAAAGCGTCGGAGACGAGGGTATAAGGAAAGGATTAGGCACGGCTCGGAAGGGTTTTATATGCACCCCAGTCCCAAATTTTTGTTTTGGCGTATACCGCGTTGCTTCCCCCAAAAAAAACATTAGGTCACGTGGATTACGTATCACAACATGCGTCTCGGTTTTGATCTTCAAAGCTTTAACGTTCAAACGTTCACGTTCAACTGTCAAGCTACGTTCGAGCGCAGCGTGGCCGCTCAGATATCTGTCGCTTGCGACATTTTTATTGAGGGAACGGGAGCAGAACGACACACTGAAACGTACGTGCACTGACATTGTGGGTATTTCCCATCGGATGCCTCATGCCAATGGCATAATCTGCACGCTCCGAACACATAATATGGCCTTCCCCAAGCTTCTTGACGATGATTAGGGTCATCGATACTAATCGTGGTCATCATGGATAACCTCATCAGCGGCGTGGTCAACGCGTGTCTCAGTTCATCGTGTCTCTGGTTTATCATACAATTTGCAACTTGAAACGCATGCGACGATCTCTTAACAGCATAGTACTGACCGCACCATTGCTTCCGACAGCGTCAAATTTGACCTTATCGAGCTGCCTGCGTTCGCGGCCAGGCCCCGCCTCGGTTTGAATATGGTGTGATGTCTAACCTCCGAGTATATAGGGTATACCTGGAGTCAACGCTTGGCTTGAGGGTGATGATGTATTACTATATAGCCTGTCTTTGATTCAACTCATCATATAGATAGACAAATCCGCTGGATTTGCAGATGTGATACACACCAACATGTAATTATGGTGCCGCTAAACATCAGAGTGAGATCAGTACGCATTCGACGCAACAACATTCTCACAAGGCAACATGGCCCAGGACTTTTGGTTGGAGTTCCGTCCAATTTGTGGAAGAGAAAGGGGCAAACTGTGTGGTCTCCTAAGAACATACGTTGACAGGGGTTAACTTATTGTACTTAACTTACCCAAGACCGCATCGGGGTTGTCCTGCTTATGCGAACGTCCACGCCACTCTGTCACACTACTGGCAAGTAGCCTGGCCCCTGCCACCACGCCCACCAGCAACCACTTCATCCATGGAATCGGCGAACACACCGTCTTCAATATCCTCAATATGCACAACAAAGGTCCGCCGTGAATTCTACCGCTTCCGTGCCATGTTTGCTCATGTAATATTTGTTCCACAGCGAAAACTTGAAGATGCAATTCGTACTCTGGACGGAGCTGTCATATCACCTTCCTTAGCAACTACCATCGAGAGACCGACACCATCAAAACGACCCCACCTTGCTCGTTCGGTATATTCCACGCTGGCAAAGTTTAGCGGAGCGTCCAAGGAGCGATCGCGACCTTCATCCAAGTTAGTTTCTTGGCGTAATAAAACTGTTACCCCTCTAAAACGCCTCCACGCCTTCCAGCAGTGTGTCCGCAATAGACGTCTCAAAGAGTGCGCCTCACCTTGCTGCAATTCTTGCACGATCTGCATCGCAGTCCAAACAAGTTCCTCCGCTCAGCCATCCGTTGACGCCTCCTGTTCACCCCGCGTCTGAATACAGACCTTCTTCCACGGATTCCTTCCTTTCTCGCCTCGCTACGTTCAAAATCACTACATATGCCAACAAACCACCACAAATCGACGCCGTAGCCGCGGCAAGGTGTGGCTGGATCAACGATGGAAAAGACAGGCTCGTCTGCGGTATATGTGACGTATCTTGGGTGCTTGCTGGCCGCGAGGGCATGAACAAAGATGCTGGTAAGAAGGTGGTTTCAACGTAGGTCAACCCGCTGAGATCCCCACTTGTAGCTAGTGCATTAGTCGACAAACAACGCATATCTCTCGTAGAAATGCACAAGGATGGATGTCCTTGGAAGGCCAGGCAGTGCGAGCGTTAGCAGCATTTGACGTCAGTTTAACGTAGGTTTCTGACATTTACCTTTTTTTAGCCTCGGTCTATCGGGTACCTCTCAAGACGCCTACTGCAATGGTTCGTCAATTGAGAGCTACAGCGCTATCCCTCGAACCCATACTCACAAATGTAGCTATTAAGCATCCCCTTGTGTGTTTGCTTCTTTCCCTTCTTAACGACCGCTTCCTGATCAGGACTTTAGATCCCCTCGCAACTGAGTTATCTACGTTCCATCTTTTCCGTAGCGGCATCCGAAAGATCAGTGTCAGAACACGATTCCATCACGGGCGTCGACGAGACTACACATTCTGTAGTCCCCTTAGACACTGCTGTCATTGTTGCCCTCTTTGGGTGGGTCCCAGCGCCGACTATGGCTCTCCATCACACCACCTCTTTGTTTTCGCGCACGGCATCATCTAGTCCTTCGGCTTCACTGCCTCCGACCCCATCGCTTTCGCGTACCGGCTCCGTCTCCGGCCACTTCCGAGAGCGGGCAAGCACACCAACACCTTCCGCTTCAGCGCGGATGAGTATCTCCCAGTTCAACACATCGCCGGATCGCATAAGGGCATCTTCGCACACGAAAAATCCGTGGTCCAATAATGTTTCCATCACTACCGCTTCTCGAGACGCCTCACTCGTTTATTGTGTCCTCTGTCAACGACGGGTTGGCCTTTGGGGGTACTCCAGGAGCGAGGCAACAACACCATTAGTACAAGATGACCCCTTTTCATCGCATCGTGAACATCACAAAGAGTTTGACTTGGTAAAGGAACACCGATCTTATTGTCCCTACATTGTCTGTTCGTCAGTGGTTCCATCGTTCTCACACTGGCCTGCGGTGGATTCGCTTGAAAACGCAATAGAGGGTTGGCGAGCGGTGCTGACTGTTGTTCAACGTTACGAGCTTAGCCAGCGGCAACGTCTATCTCGATTTGTGGCTAGTGACGATCTAGACAGCCAAGCATCTTCTATGGAGTTAAAAGGAGTCGAGGCTATGGTAGCCGGCGTGAAGACCAATGGGGTTAGTACCGAAGTATGTGTTCCTTGGGCGTCACTAAGGGTGGCTTCTGTACAGGGTCGAGAATTGTTGAGATATGTCAAGGCCCTTTTAAGTTAGGTCCATGCTTTGATATTGATTGCGTGTAAGATCTCGAGCAATATCCTTGCTGTCATATGTCGACTTGTTTCTCTTCTTCATTGCAGCGTATCATATTTGAGGCTTTGTAGTCAACTCCATCTCACATGCTCTGAGAATTCGATCACCTGCTTCTCATTTTCAACCCGCCTCTACTAAATATTTGGAACAATCCAGATTGTAACGCATCGGACCCGATCACTGGAAGCGGTGAATGAGGACAGTCTACTACCTGCCACCGAAGAATAACTCACAAAGAATTTCTTGTGGAATTGAGCCCCGGCAGCGTCTACTAACTGTAGCTCCTCAGTGGTCAGGTCAGGGACGTTGTGGGTGTCTAGATATTCCCTAATTCTCTCGGCCTTGGACGACGTGCTATTTGAAGTTCAGCTCGGCGAGTCTAACGTATGTGGATAGCCGACTGACGTTACCACCAGAATGCCCCTTTGTTGCAACCACTTATTGAGGACTTGTCCATCAGTGACGGGACCACCTCTGGTTGCCTCGAGTCTCGCGCGAATCTTGTGGACCACCGGATCGATCGGCCCACCTTGGGCTCTGAAAAGGGCAGAGAGACCCCCGTACGAAGAAGTCATGATACCGTGGGTCTTGTGCAATTCGATCACCGCTTGAGTGGACTGCCATACATATGGATGGATTTCAAGCTGTCAAGCAAGTTCACGACAACAGATTAGCTGGTCCTCATGAAAATACAGATGGTTTTCACCTGGTTCACTGCCGGAGGGATCGTTGCAACGCTCAGAATCTCCTCTAGATCCTTGACCTCAAAGTTGGAAACGCCGATGGACTTGGTCAAACCCTCCTTCTTACACTCCTCCATTTCTTTCCATACCTGCTGAAGCCGACCAGCATGGGCTTTAGGCATGTGGATCAGGTATAGATCCACATGGTCTACACCGAGCTTCCCGAGGGATCCTAAAAGGGCTGTCTTTGCTGTCTCTCCGGGGCCCAGTGTATTGAGTTTAGTGGTGATATAGAGCTCTGAGCGTGGCTTTCCGGAGGCGGAGATGCCTTTCCCTACACTTTCCTCGTTGGAGTACATCTGGGCGCAGTCAAGGTGGGTGAAACCGTTTTCGACGGCGAGTTGTATAACATTGGTGACGTCCTGCCCGTAGAATGCGGTACCCGTGCCGAAGGCAATCCAAGGGGTCTGCGTACCATCGTTAAGAGTGAGGCGGGGCACAGTCATGCTGATATCAGTGAGGTATTGTCCAACGTTCGAGCTCGGTCGTGGGTACGACGTTTCCGATCACTAAGCAACACCCTCCAGCGCACCTGATGTCCGTCAGCGGCCCGGATGGGTCCGAGTATGGGGACGGTCCGGAGGTTATGGCGGATTACTTTAGTCCGAAAATCATCCACTAATCAATGGTTATAGTAAAGACTGATGGCTTCCCAGTGTCAGCGTCGCCCACCGCTAGGTGTTCCCCTCTGCCGGGACTGATCCCTGTCATATTCCATGCCCAAATTCAACTCCATGTCTAACCTTCGCGCTAACTCTTGATCAGCCTTCTCCATACTCCGCCTTCTTTCTTCTTGTCTTCTTCTCTCTAGCTCTTCTTCGTGAGCCTGTTCACGTCTCGCGACCTCCATATCCGCCTCTTCCTGTCGTCTCCTCTCTTGCGCAAGTTTCTCTTCTTGTTCTGCTTCCTCATGGGCTTGTCGCACGAGCGCGAGATCTGCCTCCTCTTGCCTCAATCGCTCTGCTTCCTCTGCCTCCATTTGAGCACGCGCAAAGGCAGCGTCGGCCGCTTCTTGTTCAGCACGTGCTCGAATACGAGCCAGCTCTTCTTGCCATCTCCTTTCGGCCTTCGCCTCTTCAGCACGTCGGCGGGCTTCTTCTTCAGCGGCTTTGCGGCGACGCTCTGCCTCTTCCTCTTCTCGTCTCCTGCGTTCTTCCTCCTCCCATCTTCTGCGTTCCTCTTCTTTCTTCCTGCGCTCTTCCTCTTCTCGCCTCCTGCGTTCTTCCTCCTCCCGTCGTCTGCGCTCCTCTTCTCTTTTCCTGCGCTCTTCCTCTTCTCGTCTCCTGCGTTCTTCCTCCTCCAATCTTCTGCGCTCCTCCTCTCTCTTCCTGCGCTCCTCTTCCTCTCGTCTCCTGCGCTCTTCCTCCTCTTGTTTCCTGCGTTCCTCTTCATCCCTTTTTCTGTGCTCTTCATCCTCCCTTCTCCTGAGTTCTTCTTCCTCCCGTCTCCTCCGCTCTTCGTCTTCCATTCTCCTGCGCTCTTCTTCCTCTCGCCTTTTGCGCTCTTCCTCCTCCCGTATCTGGCGTTCCACTTCTTGTCGCTGTTCTTCCTCTTGTCTCTTCAACTCTTCTTGTTTCCGCAACTCTTCTTCGTCTCGTTGTCTATCCATGTCCTCCATTCGCTGCCTATTCTCTTTTTCTTCGTGCGATCCTTGCTCCTCGGCATCCTTGGGCCGCTCCAGCTGTCCCTGTTCTAACTCGACGATTTTCTTGCTCTGCTCTTCATCTGTATTTCTCGCCATGTCCTGATCAGTCTCCCCCACCTCCTCCCGCATCACGGTCGCTGCTTCCGCAACAGCGATAGGCTTGGCTTCGTTTTCCCCTTCCTCCACTTGTGTCTGTCTGGCAGCTCCTTCTGCGCTGGAAGGAGGTCCGTTGTTTAGGGCTACTGGAGAGGGTAATGGTGTAGTAGTTGGTGATTGAAGCAAGGGAGGAACAGAAGGAACACTTTGCACCAAGGATGTGGGTGGAGGAATTTGTGCCTGGCTTAGCGCTGATGGTGGTACTGGCGTCTGCGAAGGCGAAGGCCGCGCAACGGAGACAGGGGGAGGGCCTATTCCACCTTGGTTATACAACGGCGGCGGTGGCGGTGGCGGCGAGAAATATGATTGGGGCTGATGGGTTGGTTGAGTATATGGTTGGGGAGTCTGTGACTGAACCGGCGGTGGAGGGGGGACTACGAAGTACGATTGCTGAGGATGTTGAGGCTAGAGGTGCAGGTGAGGCGGAGCCATTGAATGCAGCAAGAGGGATCAACTTACGGTTTGGGAGTACAGTGGCTGTTGCGATGGGGATGCAACAGTGTACTGTTGGCGTGGCTGTGAAACATTGGGAGGATGCGGGGTCTGAATGTAGGGAAGGTGCTGAGGATGGTACTGTTGTTGTTGGGGTGGTAGAGATTGCTGTTGCTGCGGCGGTACATAAGGTTGCTGGTGAAAAGGAGGGTGCTGCTGCAGTTGTGGCGGGTATGGCGCTTGAAGCTGGGTACCACTGTGCAGCTGAGGATACGCTTGAGGAGGGGATGGAGGTTGTGGTGTTGGAGCTCCGCCGGAATATTGAGTGTATTGCTGGGGGAGGGGTGGAGACGAGGTCATGGCAGGAGACGTGTCGTAAAGTTGCTGAGGCTGCCCGTGTGGTGTGTGGGGAGGCTGGAGAGGAATTGGACGTTGAGACGGAGAAAACGTCTGCGGGTAGCCCTGAGTTGGAGCGGGTATGTAACCTTGCGAGTTTGGTTGCATGTACGACTGGCCGGGCGGTCCGTAGGCGAAAGAATCGTAATTCCCCGCTGCATAGACGCCTCGTGATTCATGCTCCTGAGTAGGCCCCGGTGGAGAAGCGAATGGGGTATGATCTTCAACGTGTTCCTCTACGACAATAGAGGGTGTTGAACCAATCCTTGGTCCTGTCATGTAAGTTTGCATCGGAACCTGCAATTGAGAAAAGGGTGCCAGAGCAGGTGTATCGCTTAATGTCCTCCTATGAAGCTGCTCAGGAAGCATCTCGGGAGGTGGACGGCCAATGCTCGTCACCCGGGTTCGATTTTGTGGCGGCATGGGTCTCGGGCCGCTGCGCCCCCCTGGATGAAGGGAAGTAGGGAGCCCCGAGTTCTTTCCGGAATCAACGTCAGATGGCTCATTGTTAGCCGGAAGTGGCGGAAGTGAGTCGTTCTTGTGTTTTACAGCGACCACAGAAGTAGCACCTCCATTTGATGGTGCTTGTCTGGATGCCTGGGGGCCGCGTGCGGGGATCAATGATGATGGTATCTGGTTCACACTAGTTGGAAGTGTTTGACTTGGCTTTCTCTCTGCAGGGGAATGCCCGCGCTGCGGTGAGGGTGAAGTGGACTTTGGGCTCGGCTGTCGACCTTGTGTAAAATATGCAGCAGGACGCGCAATTCGATCGGATGGGTTAAGTTTCGAAGGACGACGCGTCAAAGGCGGTGGAGAATTTGCGTAGAAGGTCATCTCAAGATAGACTTGTCCCCTAGCACCTGCCGAAGTCTCAAGAGGGACCCAGTCTAAAGACAACTCTCGTCAGTCGCAACAAATCATCCACCCAAGAGGTCGATTGCGTACCGTCAAACTCGCCCGTTTTGAGCGTTTCTTCGATGTCCACTGTCCCCTTTCCCAAAAATACATCGTCCCCTCGCTGTTCATCTTTGTAACAGGAGACCTCCAAGATCCTGTTCACCTTGTCTTTCCCTGCGTCTGCAAGGACTGGAAACCGAAGTTCGTCGTCCCACACTGGATGCTGGCCACCCTTTGAATCTACTTTGGTTTGTTTCTTTAGACCAGAGAGGGACACTTGGGCATAGGGATCCTGTTTGTAAAACGAGGGCTGGTGGAGATGCTGAGCTTTCAATACGACGACGACGAGGGTGCCAATCTCCTTTTGCTGGGACATGATCTTGGACGCTGGCTGTTAGTTCGTTCAAGTTGCAAATCCAGAGTAACCTAATCAATCATGCGGCAGGGCTATGTTAGCGATCAGAATTACTGCGGACGACTCGGAGTCAGTCGAGCATTGGTATTGACAGCGCGACCAGGAGTCGAGGCGATAGTAGGCTTCCAACTTGATACTAGTTACAGTATAAACCCGAACCAACATTCTCAGGCTAATTCATCAAATCCACAGTACGTGGCGCTCGAGCCCAGACGCAAAAGACTAACAGTATCATTATTGAAATCTCTATTGAAGGTGTCGCAGCTATCATCCAAGGACCTTATACAATGCAGATAGACAATTCCAAATAAGCAATCAAATATTATCGATGATCGTCGAATATACGTTTGCGCCACTGAGACATGAATTTCAGAAGCGGACCATGAGGTCCCTCAGGCTCCGGGCTCATGGTCGTGATTGCTTTGATGCAGAAAGGATATCTTCAAGTGAAATGGAAGACCCATCGCACATACCGCGGAATATTCCATCTGGGGTGTTGAACAAGTTTGCCGGCGTATCAAATTCCTAGTTTATTATCCTTTCTCAACAAGCGCTCCATACGAGAGCCAAAGTTGAAGACGTACAGCGATTGTGCCGGCGTCGAGAACATAGATACGGTCGTAAGATATGATTGTGCGCAAACGATCTACGTGACGGTCAGCAAAAGGAGGGGATGAATGACCCAAATGGTACTTACGAGCAATACACAGAATCGTACGCTCCTTGAACTCTGTCGCGATAGTATTCTGGATCTTTCCATCGGTCTCATAATCCACGGATGCTGCGCAGAACATGAGCTGCTGCGTCAAGTCAGAAGCGGGTAAAATTATACCTGTGGCTTCATCGAGGATGAGGATCTTCGTCTCGTGGACTAAAGCTCGTGCCAGCGATACCAGTGATCGCTGGGCAGCAATCAACCACCAGGAATGGACGAAAATCGGGTGAGAGCTTTACCTGACCGACTGAAAGGTTGTCACCCTCACTGTTGATTGGTGTATCTAGGTCGAAGCGGCTGCCAACGACCTGGGCGTCACCTTGATTGGTCGTTTGAGGCGAAGGGAGCTGTCTCTCGTCTGTATCGACAAGGTGCGCCCGCTTCAGAGCGTCCCAAAGATGGGCATCGTCGTACAAACCGAACGGGTCTAGGTTAGACCTGAGAGTACCAGAGACTGAGAAACCCATTAACAAAGCCACACGTTCAAAGATTCAAATGGCTTTACAAAGGAACTGAAACAGAGCGCAGGGCTGGTCAATGCTGCATCTTGATCTCATGGCGTGAGACTTACGGCGTCTTGTGGAATAATTGCTAGCCCCTTCCTGAGTTGTTCTAGTCCAACTTTCGAAATATCGACATCATCAATCTGAATGCTCCCTGATGAGAGTTCCACAAGTCGATATAGAGCCGTCATGATCGACGATTTCCCAGCCCCGGTTCTGCAAGCATTGTCAAAAAAGGAAGTTACAATGCCAGGAAGTCGCCAGTACCTGCCAACAATACCAATCTTCTCTCCTGATGCAATGTCCATGCTTAAACCTTTAAGCACAGGAGGCAACTCGGGTCGATACTTCATGAAAACATCTTTCAAAACAATCCGGCCTTCAAAGGGCCAGGAGGGAGGAGCTGCACTGCCCTTGACCTGATGAGGGGCCTCTTGTTCAATCTCGTTGGCGTAGTGGACAATTCGCTCCACAGCATTCATATCGTTCTCCACCTCTGAAGCTTGACGAACCATCCATCCAAAGGACTTGAATGACGTATTAGTTCTCTGAAGTTTTATCATTCCTTGCGTGCGCCTACCTGTTGCACCATCAGAATGTATGATAGGACCACTCCGGTCTGTCCTGATGAGATACTGAAGCGGGTACCAACTGTCAAAATGGCCACCGCGAACGTGAGGGTTGCTCCGAGTAAGTCCAAGCGCATACCAAGCCAGCGCTATTCAGATGAATTAGTGGGCATCTAGCAGCACTAGCAGTCAGCTTCCGCACCTGATTTGTTACAGTCAGCCAATATGCTCTAGTAATCCAATCAGAGTCAGTAATAATTCGTGCTCTGCTTATCGCAACTCACCGATTCTCGACGTCAACGAGTTCGACGTTCTCTTTCTTGAATCGATCCCTCTCACCATACGCGGAGATGGTCGTCAATCCTGACAGTGACTCGGAGAAGTGAGCGTATAAAGAACCACGCAGGATAGCATCTGAGATTGATCATCAAATGTACAAGCCGATAACCAAGTAGTGGCATGCATACCGAGCCGCTGTAATCAAATTAACCTTCATGAAAATATACAGAATCGGGAACATACCTTCAATTCTCTTGCGCTTGCTCGATAGAAGAACGCTGCATATAAATAGCACATCAAGATGAAAAATACGACCAACAAAAACCAAGGCAAAATGATGGATATTAAAATGATGGCACCAGTGATGCTGGCGACGGTAACACCCAGCATGCGTAATGAATCACCAATGATGTTGTCAATAGTGTCGATATCTATAGTATAGCTTAGCAGGGGAGGAAGAAGAATTCGGTAGATATACCTTTGGCAAAGCGGTTCATGATGCGACCAAGGGGCTGTCAGGGATATGGGATTAATGATGGCAACTAGATACAGCACGCTCAACTCACGGTCGTCTCAAAGAAATTCATGGGAGCATGGAGGACATGGGTGATGGTTCTCTGACCAGGTTAATGTGTGAGAATTTTTTTTATGCAAACAGACTGCACAAACTCACTTCATGTAGCTCTTGTGATGCATAATAAGTCAACATTGCAAAGGCGGCCCCCATGAAGAACATGGTTAGCGATTGCGAAACACCGAGGGCAGCATAGATGCCCATCTGCAAAGCCTGCCTGAGATACCACCGTCAGATGAAGTAGGTACATACGTAGAAGCCTTGTGGATAATTCCATTTCCTTTCTTCCCAGTAGACAAGCCTAGTAATGCCGAAGTGAGGACCCAAACGAAACAAAGGTAAAGTGTACTCGCCAGTACGATGACATGATGTTCGAGCCTTGTATCAGAATAACAGACAGAAGTAGAATCGGCACAAGTACTATGCCATTTCCCGCGGAAAGGTATTCACGATAGACTTTAAATGGAATGGCTCCAGTATTCCGCTCTTCTTCTTGCATCATGCCCTTGCCTTTGGTATTGACGTTTTGCTCTTTCTTGTCATCTTGGACCATCTCAACCTTCTCTCCGGTATTCGTGCTACTGTTATCTTGTTGCGAACCAAACTCTGCTATGAACTTGCAAAATGCGCCATTACTAGCCATCAATGCGTCGAAGGTGCCACGTTCAGCAATCTTGCCATCGGCTAATGTGTAGATGTAATCGACTTCCGGGAGGAAGTGCAATGCATGCGTCACAAGAATCCGAGTTTTGCCTGCTGTACCACTTTTGAGGACATCGGAGAATACAGCCTTTCCGACATGAGCATCAAGTGCAGAGAGGGGATCCTGGGATCCAGAACATGTCAAAAATCTGAACACTGTTAAAGCAGAAGGGGACAAACGTCAAAGATCATGATATCTGAGTTACAGTATATAGCCCGACAGATGTTGATTCGTTGCTTCTGACCACCAGAGAGAGAGATACCTCTTTCGCCAACCTCGGTCAGGTCGTAGTTCGGGAGCATCTGCAAATCTGGTTCCAGACAAGAATCACGGACAGTCTTCCAATATCTTTCCTCCTCGAATGGCCGTCCGAAACAGATATTCTCTCGAATCGTAGCATTCTGGATTAAGTGTCAGTTCTCTATCATAGCAATTTGAACAAATCGTACTTGGATCCAGGCGGTCTGGGCACAGTAAGCAATCGAACCACCGAACTCAACTGTGCCGGAAGTGCGTCTCATCTCGCCAATGATGCCCTGAAGCAGTGAGGTTTTACCCGCCCCTATAGCCCCAACGATAGCGACGAGCTTGCCGCGAGGGATCTCTACGTCGATACCTCTGAGTTTGAAGATATTGACCTCATCATCAGATCGCGTTGTTGGTGGTGGTGTTAATTTGGACTTTCCCTTCATCCTGTCGTGCATACCCCCCTCATCACCAATTGTCTTGAGATCTTCGGGTTTTGGTGGAGGACTATCCCAGGTAAAGTTCGCGCCATCTATCCTGACCGCCACATCTAAATTGCTATTAATTACCAATGTCCCATCTGACGTTTCGGCTTCGAAAACATCGTAAAGACGCTTGCATGCAGTGAGGGCATCTGCAATGGAGCCGAGTGACATAGCTATATAGTAGCATCAGTTGGTTTGATTCAAGGGAACGGCGGGGGTTACGCACGAAGGAGCATGAGGGGCAGCCTGATAAGTTGGAACAAGGTAAGAGAAGAGAAAACGTTCGCAGCAGACAGCGAATGACTGGTCAGCGAGTAGGTGATGAACGCAATCACGGCAGCTAGCGATGGAAGGGAGATGGCGAATGACATCAAGCCAGCCCGAAGAACCAGCAAATTTCGTATGTAACTGAAAGTCAGGATAAGTCAGGATAATAAAGGGGTGGAATGTAGCGTACGCCATTTCGAGCTTGCGATACTCAGAAATTCGCCTCAAAAAGGGTATTTCCCATGAGAAGAACTTGATCACTCTCATGCCGCTCAGCATCTCTTGGAGTAACTTGGAACGCTTGTCTGTCCAGGCCATACTCTTGATCCTGATGGAGAATAGACGTTTCATCACCATTGTGTTTATTGGTGTTGCAACAATGAGAAGCGCAAAACCCGCCAGCGCACTCGGACCAAGGATGATGAGAAGTAAGATGAGACAAATAATGAGTTGGATGGGTGCAGTCCAAGACGTGTGGAAATAGCCCGCACAGAAGTCGATGCGAGACACGTCGGTGGAGATGTGATTTACCAGCCTGCCATTTGTCATCTGTACGCGGGCGCGGTGAGACAATGAAAGAGCTTGGGAGTAGATCGCAGTAATGAGACCACCGCGCAAGAGGACACCGCAGGCCATACTACGATAGAAGAAATGCTGGGTACACCATGAGGAAATAAGCTGTAGAGCGAAGAGAGCCAAACAGAGTCCGACGCCTGTTCCGATCGGTGGTGTATGTGTACCAGTGATATGCCCAACGTACGATTCTGTGGCAAAGGTAATGATCGCCTGCGCTAACAATGAGTATGTTGCATATGAGCGGAAAGGGGAGCCCGCACCTTTACCACGAGAGGGGAGGTGACTTGTGCGGTGTCGCCAATGACCTTCAAAATTCCAGCGGACCAAAAGCGCCATTTCACACTATCATTCATGGCGAGGATGAGGCTGGCTTTGCGTTTTCCGTCCTTCTCCCTCCAAACCTTCTCCCGTTCTACGCGGATACCACGAATTGACCACCATAGAGACTTGATACCTGGACCAACCTGACCGTTTGCCAGTCGTTCGTTGTATATCGCTGCCTCTTTGCGCCGGCGTGCAAAGGATGTGAGGATAGCATTTGCCACCCAAGTCGAGGAGCGTTCGTCTGGGAGTTTGTACAAGTCTGATGCTTCAAGTGGTCGAGCATAGCCGAGCGACAAAAGGGGGGTTAACCAAATAAACCAGAGCCGATTGAAGAAACCCGCGGACGCCTCAGGTGTGAGAACTGCATCGTGGATGGAAGCCGCCGGGGGAGGGGGGTCGGGATTCTTGATGAAAAATAAACTATTCGAATGTCCAGGTTAGTTCGACAGCGGATGATGAGAGCCACATTATGGATGTGACGGCACCTGCGCAAGATGGATGCCCGCTTAGAGTGTCCAAGTCCATCTGAATCTGACTTCGGCTCGTCGACTTGCTTCTCTGCGATGGTGTTGGTCTCAAACTTGGACTCTGGATGGGACATGTCAGCGAACGACGGGGAGAGAGAGAAAAGGAAAGGTCCCAGTGACTATTAGATAGGGACCATGATGTATCATGTGGGAGTCCGTGCGGCGGCGATGCTTTCAAGCTTACGGCAAGTCTATAATTAGATCTCACGGACTCTTCCTAAGCTGGGGCCGCCAGATTGCGAGTTCGAACGTTCACACCCAACGCAGGTGAAGAGCTTCTCAAAAATAGCCTTGCCCGCTGGCAGGTCCAAAAACAACTAAAACAACCGAATAAGCTACTTTCGTACACCGTCCGAAAACTAGGGCACGGCTGTCGTTCGGTGGGGGGATTCCGAAGAATATCACATTTAGGTCACGCCATTTAGCTAAGTAATCGCCCGCCGACTTGCTGCCGACAACCGGCGGGGTTCGTCATTCTGTAAGACACATTTTGAGAGCGATTTCTAAGACACTGACTGCATCAGCCAATGAGATTCATTGCGAAAGAGCCGTCGGACAGCCGTTCATTTCACCTGCTCTGCTGATCGGTACTATCCTATCCAGTAACTTCGGCACTCCCAACAACTTCGGCAGTCTCTCAAAGCATGAATTCCACATTGTCCCTACACCTAGACACTATCTATAGTATATCTTAAGTTGCTGCGAGCTTGAACGG
>JBBPMW010000211.1:5818-24319 GCA_038090535.1 Tylopilus alboater | reverse complement strand
GTGCAGGAAGGACTGGATGCAATCCCGGACGTCGTTTACCATCTCGAGACCTATGACGTGACGACCGTTCGGGCAAGCACGCCCATGTACCTTCTCAGCCGTAAGATCAAGGCCATGGGTGTGAAAATGGTGCTAAGCGGGGAGGGTAGCGATGAAATCTTCGGAGGTGCGGAACGATCTCGTAACGCATTGATGCATACGTCCGAGGAACTGATCCATCTTGCGTCCGCAGGGTACTTGTATTTCCATGCCGCGCCCGATAACAAGTCCTTCCACCAGGAATGTGTGCGCCGAGTCAAAAACCTCCACACGGCGGACTGTCTTCGTGCCAACAAGTGAGCAGGCTTCCGTTTTTCGCTCGCCAACCCGTAGATATCGACGATCTCACAGGTCGACTATGGCATGGGGCCTGGAAGCCCGCGTGCCTTTCCTTGACAAGGCGTTCCTGGATGTTGCGATGAACATTGATCCAAAAGAAAAATTATTTTCAAAGGGCTCTTCGCAAGAAGTCGACGAAGATGGCCGTCCAAAGATGGAAAAGGTCAGCCGACCGACCCTTGACCCCAAGACCGAGGACTAACATCATCCAAGTATATCTTGCGTAAAGCCTTTGATTGTTCTCCAGACGGAAAAGTGAGTGATGCCTACATGCCAAGAAACGGGGCGTTTTCTGGAGATCTGATGCCGTTTATCTATAGCCCTACCTACCGAAATCGATTCTCTGGCGACAGAAAGAACAGTTTTCGGACGGCGTCGGATACTCGTGGATAGACGGGTAAGTGTCCGATATCGCCGACTAGTCGCATGCCGTGCCGAGATCCGCCTACAGAATAAAGGACCACGCCGCTGCGGTCGTCTCGGACGAGGCGTTCGCACAGCGGGCCGAACGCTGGCCTGTAGACACGCCCGATACGAAAGAGGCCTATTTCATCAGGGATATCTTTAAAGGTAATCGCGCTCGCGTCGCAGTTGAAGCATTTCGAGGCTCACTTTTCCTTCAGCTCACTTCCCCTCCCATGCCGCGGCCAAGACGGCCGTGCGGTGAGTCATCTGCCAGGGTCAACTCGTCCACGTGTGATGAATGCTGATGCGGCGGCCTTTTTTCTCTCCAGCTGGATACCACGCGGCGACTGGGGTTGCGCATCAGACCCTAGTGGGCGTAGCGTCAGCATCCACAACGCGGCGTATGAGGCGACGGAAGAAGTCTGATAACACGATGGCAATTTAGTATACATGCTGAATGGAAAATTGCGTTGTCACCGCGCCAGCGAGGCTTGGTATCAGAGTGTCGGATTAGAATTAGATTGTCAACGTGTGTTCCGCAAATAGAGAATGTCATAAAAAACGAGGAACTCAATGAGGGTGATAAGGTATCGTCAAACATTTGGGTACCGATGGACGGAAATGCGGCCGCGAGCAGGCGGAAAAATGAAGGAATGTGTCAGTCATGATGCAGGAAGAATCAATGAAGTAAGCGAGTGCAATGTGTGAGCTCAAGAACGCGGTGGATGAATGCAACGGAACTCGATTATTAAGGAGGGCGGAAATCTAGTCAGGACGACAGCAAAGATGAAATGAAAAAGGGTGTGGAACATCATTGAGTCAACGAGGGATCCTGGGCAACGAGCTGACGGTATAAGCCCACCCCCGAGTCTTCCGATACAACAGGAGAGAGCTGAGGCTTGTTGTTATTGTAATTGCTATTATTGTTAGTGGTGGCGGCGGCCGTCACAGTGGCGCGGGTGGCTGCACTGGATTGAGAGGTCTGACGAGGTCGCTTTGCAGGAGGATTGCCACGAGTGCTAGTGTCCCAGGCAGGACGAGTCACGGTCGCCTTGACGGAGTGGCTATCGTCCGATGGATTAACGCGAGTCTTGGTACTCGGCGCGGCTGGCGTCTTCCGGCTTGCAGGGCGCATGGCGGGTGAAACTTGATCGCCCGACACTAGCCGAGTGCCAAACTTTGCGTTGGCTGAAGACTCCCGAGCGTAGGAAGTCCCACCCGGAGACACGCGTCGGGTGGAGCCGCCAATAGTGTGTTGCTTGGGTTTCAAAACTGGCTTCTGGAGCGTGATCTTGTCAGCACCCCAGTAAGAGAAGCTCATCTTGCTTTTCTTATCGGAGTCATCGGAGTCGTCCCCATCCTCGTCATCGTCCGGAAGCGGAATGATTCTTGGCTTATGGGCTGAATGCGCCTCTGCCTTGGACCGAGCGACACTAAAAGAACGGTGAGATAAGACAACTGAGGCATAACGGGGACCTTACTCTTCCATCGCCACGATACCCTCTTTCGGTTGAATTACGTCTCCAATCGCCCATGTCTCTATCTATTGGAACGATGTGTGAGTCCGTGGCGGAAACATTCACAAATATCCCGCGTACCTTGATAAACTTGTACAAGTTTCGCGGCTTTGTATGCGAATTTCGACGTCCGGACGTCGCGTACTTTGACTTGCCTTGCATTTCTGGCAAAGAATTCGTGCGCGAGTTCGTGCTGGATACCAGTGGTAGTGATGTGGTCCCAGTACGCTGACACCTCAACACGACATCGTTGAAAACCACCAGCCACAAATCCTTCTTGCCTCCAATACCAGACCCAGTACCAAGGACATCGCTCAGCCGTCGGAACGATGTTTTGCCCTTGACGTTCTTCGTGGCCATCACTGGTGGGGGACTCGATCCTTTGGATGTCGAGGCTAATGGTTCACGACCAACGATGATCTGTTTCTCCTCCAAGAGCAGCCTGGAGGGTTTAGGTATCGCCAGCTGCTTCACCTTGTCAAGGCCCTCGATACGTGCGAAAACATCCCTCGTCTTATCTCTGTCCTCCTTCTGGATTTTCTCATCCTCGATGCTTCGCACGATTGACTCTACTTCAGCGACCATCTGGAGGGTGCTCTCATATTCAAATGTGCTGGGGTCGGTGTGGAAGAGGAGATTCTGGAAAAGAAGGGGATACTTGAGCAGACGCTGGAAGGGTTTCGACAATGTGATGGCAAGACCAGTCTCGCCCTTGTCGGCGGCCGATTCTTCCAGTCGCTGCAAGCATTTGCACACCCTGAGCCAATCTGCAGAATCCTGATTCTTGGGCTTTTTAGCAGCACTCGCCATGGAAAGTGCATTGTCGACCTGCTCGAGCGCACGCTCGAGGTGAAGGACGTAAGTAGCATAGCCTTGGAAGATGTGCGACTGTGGCAAATTAACGGTTGCGCCACTGCATTGAATGAGTACGTACGTTGGAAACGAAGACGTCTGCGAGCGATCGAACGAGGGGGTATTGTTCCTCATACCGCTTTTTCAACCCTTCGCTGAGTTTGACATGTCCATCAAGGACACCACTCTCGATAACCTCCAAACATATTCGCAGGTCTTCGGGAAGGAGGTGTGGAGGAACAGCTTGCAGTGACGTATCCGGCTGTGTCTGTGATCTCTTGGGCTTGCGCAGCAGACGGCTGTGAACTGTTGGCGTCGTCTTGGCGCTATCTTTCCGTTCTCGATCCTTGTCCCGTTCCCGTTCACGCTCAGGACCAGACTGCCGTCCGAGGGACTGTGAAGATGCATTCACCTGGTTCATGCGCTGAACTGGAGGGAGTGACGCATGAGACCGCGATGGGAAAGGTACCGATTCCTTGACTTTACCGCTCTTGCCACCCAAAACCGAGCCCACACGATACGGCGAACGAGGATGGCTGTGCTTTTCGGACACATTCGCCCGGTTGCTTTGCAGGCCAGGGAGATGGTCGACCTCCATTTCCGACTCTGCCGATTCGTCGTCGATGTTTGGCGTGGTGGGCGCTAGAGACTTGGTCTCGGGGGTGACACCAGACGTGCCGTCGGAACGGAAGCCAGTGGGAGACATGAAACGAGAAGCGATGGGAAGTACGTCGGTGGACTCGATTGGAGAGTCGACACGAGCAGGCGGAGAGGCATATTCATCATAATCATACGGTAAAGGCGAGGTAGGTGGTGGTGATGCATAAGGATGGAGGAGCGGCTCGATAAAAGTTTCCTTCATTTTTTGGAGATCGTTGACGTACCTGCGTTGTGTGTGTCAAGCGACGACGCTTAGATATGCGGCTAAAAAAGAAGATGCGTACCGCTCCTCACTGGCGACGATCTCCCAGAGAACTTCTTGCCTTGTGCGTTCGCGGGGACCAAGATTGCTCACCAGATCCTCCTCTGCGCTCTCGCTCCACGAGGTGACGGCGAGGATCCGCGTGCTCGTGTTGGACATTTGAGAGTAAGGTGTACCAGAACGCACAGAACCAGGGTAGGGCGATATTGCGGTGCGGGTCGAGGTTGCCTTACTAGTTTGGACAGAGATTGGGGTCAAAGAGGGAAGTGCGATGGTAGTGGAAGTGGAAGTGTTGGTCGTGGTTTGTTTGGAAGCCAAATCTGTACGTGAGGAGGAGGCAGCAGTTGATGTAGAACCACGCGTGTCCTTGCCATGTGTAGCCTGAAAACGTGAGACTGTGGTTTTGAGGGGGACAGCCGCAGGGGGTTGAGAGGGTGATCCGGTGATAATGGGGCTCGAGGTTGCATCGGGAAGGGGCTGTGAGGTTGAGGGTCCTGATGGGGTCGGAGGGGGAGAGATGAATGCAACTTTCTTCTGTATTTCCGAGTTGGCCGCGGTCTCGGCCGCCTTGCGGGCGGCGGACTTGGAGGGGGGTTCTGAAGGATCGGCTGTGTGGGGTACGAGGGAGGATACGGGGAGACCGACGCCACTATCGTTGTCGGCATCGTTTGGTTCCTCGATGGGAGGAAGGGGACGAGAGGAGAGGTCGGGGAGAGGTTTGGTGGAGGCGGTGGAGGAAGGTGTGCCGGCGTTGGTTCCTGTAGAGCTGGCACTGATGGAGCGCTGAATCTGGGCGGGTATGACGGAAGAGTGACGGTTCTCTGAGCGGGCGCTGGGCGGGGGCCATTCTGGGAGAGGAGGGAGCTGTATGAGCCCCTTCTTGTCGCGAGCGGGGGAGTGCGAGTTTGAGTTGGTCGAGGAGCTGAGGGTGTTGGTATCACTACGGTCGCGGGCGATGAGCGAGTCTTTGTCTCTGTCCTTTTCCTTTTCCTTGTCCTTGTCTTTTTCTTTGTCCTTGTCCTTTGGCTCCTTGGACAGCCCGCGGTTGAGCCTGTTGAGAAAGGCCTTCATGGAGACGGGACGAGGAGGGCTGTGGGATGGAAGAGAAGTGAGTGCGAATCGAGGACTTTGCTCAGCGCGACGGGCTCATTTCCGGGCGTGAATCCAACCCGACAACAAACAACAAAATCAAGTCAGACACGCGCAAGCGAACATGTCCGATCCTCTCCCTGCACACCACACGAAACATTTGCCCTCCCTCGCATATCCCATCCTCAACCACACATTCCACCTCACCCAGTCCGACGACGGTCGCAGCAACGGTACCGCTCTCTGGCTCGGCGCACAGATACTCTCTCTCTATCTAGTCAGACTCCCGCTTCCGAAAAATAGACGTCCGCGGGCCGTGGAGCTGGGCAGCGGCGTCGGCCTCACGGCGTGCGTATGTCGTCTTTTCATGGCAGCTCTACTCAATTGTGCATGCTGGCAATATAGCCTCGTGTTGAGCGCGCTCGGATATGATGTGCTTGCCACTGACACTCCACACGTGTGCAATTCCGTACTGAGACACAACATCGCTGCGAATCTGCCACATCTCCCTACTACTGCGGGAACCATCCAAGTCCGCGAGCTGGATTGGAACGTCAAGAGTGACAGATGGCTGTGGAACCACTCCATGCGCATCACACCCAACGGCGACGACTCCAAATGCGGAACCAATGCGGAAGATCTGCTCGCTCCACCCTTTGATTTGATTATATCCAGCGACACGCTTCACGATGTATCGCTCGTCCAGCCTTTCTTCCGCACAGTGCGAGCCCTGGCTGCGTCCAGTCATGGAATCGGGCCACTGAAACCACCGCTCTTCCTCCTGGCGCTCGAGCGACGGGACCCACAGCTCATCGACGGTGCGCTCGCGTGTGCACCGGTGCCATTGACGCAGGTGCCGATGAAAAAGGTTCGCAAAGCGCTGGAGCGAGCTGGGGTACGATGGGATACGTCGGAGTGGGAAGGGGTTGAGATCTGGAGGGGATCACTGGAGGTATAAATGTGTTTCTCTGACGTGGCGTTGTACCACTACGAGCCGGTTACTGGTTGCGGTCACCCGGAGATGTGGCTGTGCTGCGGTCTCATATGTTGGGCTGACGCGTCCCCGGAGCTGTGCTGGAGCTACTTTAATAAGGCCATCCGTCCTCCTCCCTACTCCTCCTCGTCCCACCACCACCATCTCCCCTCACAAGTAAGCCTTCCCGTCTTTGCTCGTCCCCGACTATCCTGACCGCTTTCGCAGCACATTCCTACTCACACGCCATGGCCACCAAGAAGCGTTGCCAACTCCAGGCCGAAACACCCTGCAACTCTGCCGCTCTCCGCATCGTCGGCCAATGCCCCCACTGTCGATCTGAATTCTGCGGTGCAGTCCGTCTCCGATCGACTCTTTCGTTATTGTGTGACTCATTCATTCCTCCCCCCAGCACCGTCTCCCAGAGCACCACAACTGCAACAAGCTCGAGGATTGCCGACAGCAAGCCTTTGAGCGGAACAAGGCCAAGCTCGAGAGCGAACGGACTGTAGCCTCCAAGATGGCCACAGCATGACCTGCTCGTGTCCTAGTCTTTGCCCTCTTTGCCACACCACCTTTCTCGCGGTTTCAACGTGACGATGACCCTTGCATTAATATTATTTATCACCTCATTAGTATATACTCACTCCCGTTGGTATTTTTGAGACACCCCCCTTCCTTTCATCGTTGCGGCGTGCTAGATGGCTTGCTACATGGACCGACCTCGATTTGGCTTGGATAACGAATAATCGAACATTTTTCTCTATACTTGTCAGTCCGATTTCGGCCGATAACTACACTCCCGTGATGCTACATGCTCCTCTGTGAGAAAGATTTGGTGTAAGCGGATATCGATCGGAACCTATCTGCGCATGGAATAAAACCTCGGTCAGAGTCGGGTGATCGTGCAGTTTGTGACCACTTGCATCTCCTACATACGGGATTCATCGCCCTGGTCCTTCCCTGGCTATTACCCAGTGCGTCGAGTTTATTCTCAGTCCGACTGCGTCCTCCAAATCACATGCGACAAGCAGTGTCTGCGTTGCTATTTAGCAGAGCTCACTGATTCAGTCTCTCCCTATTTCCTGCTTTTGCATCCCTTCTCGTCTCCTTTGTCCTCACCATGACTTCCAGGCTCCAGCAAATCCAGAAACACCTCTTTAATCCAGCCATCATGTCCGGCGGTCCGTCTTGATCAGTTGACCCGGTCATGGGCCGATCATGACCCGATTTGCTTTGCAGAAGAACTCTGGAAAGACGTCCCCCTTGCCCCACCAGACAGGTGCGTCGTGTTCATCACGCCATTGCCACGATCTAAACCACCCTCGCGGTCAACAGCATTTTCAAGCTCACGGCCGCCTACAATGCTAACCCACTCCCCCAAAAGATCAATCTCGGCGTGGGAGCATACAGAAATAACGATGGCAAACCATGGGTACTTCCCGTCGTTAAAAAGGTGTGTCAAGATAACGTCCACAAATCCGTCGTCCACTCGCACCTTGCACATTTACTGATCGATATTCAATGATGGTGGTTGGCAGGCGACTGAGAGGTTGTTGAGTGACCCCCTTTATAACCACGAATACCTCCCTATTACTGGGTTGCCCGAGTTTACCTCCGCTGCTGCGAAACTGATCCTGGGTTCGGACTCGCCTGCCATTGCTGAGGGACGCGTTACAAGTGTGCAAACCGTCTCCGGAACAGGGGCGAATCACCTTGCTGCGCTGTTTCTCAGTAGGTTTTACGGGTTCAACGGACCAAAACAGGTCTTTTTGAGCAACCCCACATGGGGTAAGCAGAATGTCTATCTCCTTGGGCGTTACTTAGGTCAGCGTAGTCAACCATCACGCTATTTTCAAGAATGTTGGCATCACGCCGGTTGAATACCCGTATTACGATCCGCGCACTATTGGACTAGACTTGCAGGGATTCAAATCGACCTTGGAGAATGCGCCCCCGCGTTCTGTGATATTGTTGCACGCATGCGCACATAACCCCAGTGGAATTGATCCGACCAGGGAGCAATGGAAAGAATTGGCGGAGGTGATCATCTCAAAGCACCACTATGCGTTCTTCGACTGCGCATACCAAGGTTTTGCAAGCGGGGACCTGGAAAACGATGCCTGGGCGGTGAGGTATTTCGTCGAGAAAAATGTCCCGATGCTTGTATGCCAGGTGCGAGACCCGTATTTGCACCAACAGGCTAGATGTTTACGTCGATTCAACAGAGCTTTGCAAAGAATGCTGGGTTGTACGGCGAACGCGTTGGGGCGCTGCATATTATTTCCCCAGACCAGGATACTGTCAATCGGTTGAAGAGTCAGCTGTCGGTGATGCAGCGGAGTGAAATTAGCAACCCTCCGATGCATGGAGCGCGGCTGGTGCGTGACATGTT
This sequence comes from Tylopilus alboater, assembly GCA_038090535.1. NCBI lineage: Eukaryota > Fungi > Basidiomycota > Agaricomycetes > Boletales > Boletaceae > Tylopilus > Tylopilus alboater. Next base: position 15,788 of record JBBPMW010000211.1, on the reverse strand, counting down.
ATTGTGGGGGATCCAGATGATGACTATAGTCGCAGATGGCGCTGATCATGAACAATCCCGACTTATTTGAGGATTGGAAGCGGGACATCAAGACGATGGCGCATCGGATTATTTCTATGAGGGAGGAGCTGTACCGACTGCTGACGGAGGAGTTCAAGACGCCAGGCAAGTGGGATCATATCACGAACCAGATTGGGATGTTTAGGTGTGTTGCGAGGCTGACGTGCTCGCGGATGCTGACTGGCGTTGTAGTTTTACGGGGATGAACGCGAAGCAGTCGCAGGCGATGATCGACAAGGCGCATGTGTACATGACGACGAACGGAAGGATATCCATCGCGGGCCTGGGCACGAGCAACATCCAATACTTTGCGGAGTGCATGGACAAGGCCGTCCGCGGTACCCTATGATCACTCTGTGGCTGTGTAGAATATTCCATTAAATACTGTGTGAAATGTCATGTGATAGTGAGGTGACGTCAGCATGTGCCTTGCGTACCAGGATGACATCACAGCTCCGAATCTGGACCCTCATTCCCCGCCGGAACGCACCGCAACGTCCGCCGCCATTGCCGCCGATCACGTTGGTCCTCGCCGTCGTCCACGTTCTCGACGGGCATTGCTCGCTGTTCCCCCCGTTGACGAGTAATGTTTCGCCGCTGCTCGTCTCACACGGACTCGTGCTGTGCTTGATTGTTAAATTTGCCGCTTGTCTTGCGTCATTTCACCTCCCACCTCCCTGATTCCCCACCCGTCCGTCGTCCTCGTGTCCCCCATACTTCTCCCCCCGCCCTATTCCTCCTCCCCGAGGCCTTTAAAACAAGGGCCTCCACCAAAGTGCGCCTCCCGTCCTTTTTCTTTCCCTTGCTCTATCTTACACGATGGGTAATGTAGTGTCGCTTGTCCGAATCCAGCATTCCACGCCCACTCCAGAGGTCCCTCCAAACCAGCCCGCCCTACCGAGGTCCGCCGCCGCTCCTTCCCACATAAACCTAATTGCCCCCAAGGCGCTGTGCGCCTTCACGCCCACTCCTCTTCCTTCCCCGTCTCTTTGCGATAATCCGTTCGAGTCTCCGCCCTCCTCTCCGCCGCTCCCTTTCTACACCGCCCCCTCCACCCCCGTGACGTCTCCTCAGCAAGAAAATCCTCCCGTGGGCGCTTCTTCAGCGTCCATACAACAGGTCGCCGCTTCTGCCACTCCCCCATCTCCACCACCCCCCAGCCCACGTCTTCCGCCTCCTCAACCCTCTTCTTGCGGTATTGAGACGATACCGCCTGTCGATGCATTCGTTGCTTCCGACTTGGCGTTAGACTTCACATTAGATGACGAAGGTCTGAGCACTCTTGAAAAGATATACCTATTTTCTCGTAGTAGATCTGCACATCATCGGTAGGCACGACGGCGACGTCTGCTTCACGATTTTAACAGTTCACATTGGTATTACAGCGTCTTCATCTCCCATGCCCTCCCCTCATTTCTTGCCAACGTGGCGCCCGTTGAAGCAGCAGAGTACGTCCTCCCGCTTCTCCCAAGCTTGGCCATGGACGAAGGTACCACCACTCTCGACTCCTAGATGCGCCTCTAACACCTCGCTCAGACGAAACTGTAAAGGAAGCTCTCGCCTCCGAGCTAGTCGAGATAGTGTGGTGGTTTCTGACGGTATCTCAACGCGTTTACGTTTTATACTTGTCTCGCTAACGTCTGACCTAGCATTGCCTTCTCGTAGATGATTCTCAGGAACCTGGAATGATGCCTGCCTCGCGACAACGGGACGGCAATGACGTGACTTTGATATCCGTACAGGCATTTACTCCCATTCTTGGAACACTTCTCCTCAGTCCCAATGGCATGGTCAGTGGCCCTGCTAGATGTACTGTTGTTGATTTGCTTTGCCGGATCCGAAAAGCAGACGACGCAGAAGACTCTGGGTCACCGAATGCCCAACCTTCAGATAGCAATTGCGGATTCTTTGGCCGAATACAGAGACAAATGTTTGAAGAAGAGCTCATCCATCAACTCGTCATCGGAATTGGGCGCCTAGATGCGTCGGTCGAGGATGAGGATGTTGCAGAGATATGGTACGACGCGACCGCCCGTACACCTGCAGGAGAACTTCCAGAAGGTCGACATTACACATCAAGCTTCTTGGCAGATGACCAAACCTCAGTGAATCCATATTTTCCGCACCCTACATCGCCTGAATCGCCTACGTCATCGCCCATTGCGACTACATGCGGAAGTTTTCTATCGCCATCGCCCAGCGTCCCCTCGTTCCAGCTTACTCCCGAGCATTTACTTGGTGATACTTCACCCATGGTCGGCATGGCATTCCTATCCGAGGCAACATGCGTAGTAGGCATGCTGCCTCCTGCGGAATTACACGCGGATTTCGAAGCTCACCTTAACGGAATGCCCCATCCAGACCAACGATCCGCGCGGCAAGAAGGTGGAGAAGGGGATGAAGATATTGACCCTGGGGAGCAAGCAACCGTGGGGCGATTGTCCAGTATGAGTTTGATGGCTGCTGTAGCGGCAGGTGGTATGTCGTATACGAGACACTTCAGTCAGCCCTCATCGACCATTATCTGGCGGTTAGGTTCTCTTCGGCCAGACGCCCAGCGCGCCTTTGTACGAGAAGTCGAACGAGCCGGCAGGGATGCAGTACACTGGGTGAGACGAGAAGCTTCATTCGCACTCGGCGCCCTCGCCAAAGTAATACCTGAAGAATTGGTGGTTTCAGCACTCGTACGTGTTGCTTACGTCCTGATTTTAGTCAACGCATCCAAACTTTTTTTAGCTTCCGCTGTTCGAAACGCTGCGCAAAGATACGATCTGGCACGTTCGTCATTCATCCCTGTTTGCACTGCCGGCCGTTCTTTCCCGCCTCACTCCCGCCTTGCGGCATTCTGTTGCTCTTTCGACTGTTGTGTCGCTCTCGCGGGATGAATCCCCCGCTGTTCGCTCTGGGGTGCTCGAGGCACTTGGGGAGGTATTGTACTCTTTCCACGCAGACGAATGCGGTCCACCAGATGAACTCCTTTCGCTTTTTCTCGGACGTCGAGAAGGCCAACCAATTCCTCAGACCATGGCTTTCGGTCTCCCGGTCCCACTTCCCCATGGTAAGGCACATCACTTGTACCCCTTCCGTCAGGTCTCTGATAGTGCAAGCAAGCCCCTTCTAAATTAGATTTATTTTATGATGACCCTGTTCGCCCCCTAGCATGTGCATTCAATTATCCTGCCGTCGCGCTGACATTGGGTCGAACCCGATGGGGAGAGCTGCGCTCTTTGTATCTTACCCTATCTCGGAATAGGTCAATGAAGGTTCGGAAGACGTTGGCGGCGAGCCTGGGCGAGTTGGCGAGGGTCATTGGCCCAGAAAACGCTCAACGCGATCTCATCGACGTCTGGTGGGACGCTATGCGATGCGCAGAGGATGGCGACGTACGGTTGAAAGCCATTGAAGCACTTCCTCTTTTTGTTGGCGCACTAGGGGAAGGGGAAGCAAGGGACACTATCTTTTCTGATTTGGTGAAAATATGGGAGGAGGGATGGTTACGCAATTGGAGGGCCAGGGAGGGCATCATCAAAGTCATCCCTGACCTTGCCGGCGCACCAATTTATCCAGAATGTGTACATCGACTCCTCAAATGGGGTTTGGAAGATGATTTTGGAGCCGTCCGGGAGGTCTCAATATCCGTGGTGAGCGAGTTTATTAAATCAATCATACTTCTCCTTCTCAAGGCTATCCAGGTCACGTACATGCGGCGAGAAGATGAACCGTGGAGAACTGTTCTAGACCTCTTGCAGCACGATATCGTGCAACTTGCCTATGCCTCTTCATTTCGGAAACGCATGACGTACGTGACTTGACTGGTGGATTCGACGTTACTCAGGGTGATGGCATCAGATTCATCGCCTGTCAGCAAGCACTGGTTTCGTCTTGTCAAGCGGATAGTTATTTGGCAGACGAAGGCCATTGGCGAGCTCTAGAGCGACTCGCCAGTGACGGCATCATCGGTGTTCGAATCGGCGTCGCTCGTCTTGCTGGTTGTCTTCTTGGTGTGTTCAAAAATCACGCAAACGAGTCAAGTGTACTGACTCGGGCGACTTAGATAAATGTGTGCGATGTTCTGCTCACGTTCCACAGCCAGTAGCCACCCTGGTAGATCGACTGCGCATGGATTGCTCTGCAGAGGTGAGATCTTATGTACCATCTTCTGTGGATCAGCCAGCATACTCGGATCATTCTGGACCATTCGAAACATTTTCTCGCCCACCGCCCATGACGCATCGAGCCATCGCCCGCGCCGCCTCCGCTGCAAGAGACCCACCTTGATGCGATTCTCCACTCCAATGTATGTTGACCCCGCGTATACATTATTGCAAGGACAGTTTATCTCTTTGTTACACTACTTACGCCTATCCTACTGATGTGAATATATTGTATCTTCGTCTCCTTGTTTTACGTACATAACTAGGCTTGGGCCAAACATGGGTCCGGTTTTTAGTGTATTGAGCGCCGATGCTGTGCAGCGACTTCGGTTGTCACAGATTTGTCACGCATAAGCCACGCGCTTCCCATACACACAGCCTTGGACCGTCCGGATATCCACGTTGGCAGCATTTTTGCAGACTATCAGCAAGGCAGAGCTGGCTCTTTGCAGACACCCTCACGCTTCACCCTACCCCGCTGTGCGGTCTTCGTTCTTTCAGCTTCTGAGGATCCACATGCAGCTATGGTAGTAATGAGAAGTGTAAACGCTCTCCTTGTCGCCCGCTATGTCGTCTTTGGTATTTCCTTTCTGTTCGAATTGCCGCCCGCCCGCTGAACTAGGTCTGTTAGGTCTGTTCGCAATATGTAATGCCGTCACATGCAGCGTCGCCGTTTGGAACTATAGTCTCGTTGTTTATACCCAGCCAGGTGAGCCGTGACCCGATTGCACTAGTACCTAGTAAACTGAACCTTGCCTCCCAGCACAAGTTGATATCTATCTCATCTTCCTGGGCGCGTTTTCGCTTCTTTCAATCTTCACTCTGTGCGTCCATAGTTCTATCAGGAACCTTGATTGACCGATAGATTGCTAGTATTTTCGTTGAATTGTTATACGTCAATACGTTGACAACTACTGTCTGGTTTGAGTGCGCATGGGTAACCCTTTTCTGGCTCATGGAACTTGGTTCGCCTTCCATCACTCCTTCCACTCATAAGCTCATGGTGTCCCCAATAGCTGGTGGTGCCGCTTTGATCGCGACCGAATCTGAGATAAAATGTTCGGGTATGTGACCCACCTCGGAACCTGGCACGATCTGACTCATAAGATTTAGCTGCCACATCATCGAATGCTCTTTGCACTTCGGAACGTGTGCTCTTTGCATTTACTTGGATGTGCGCCATCATGCGTCAGTTGTGCCCCGCGTCCGGTGCTAGAAGGCTCGCTAACGTAGATCGCAGTGCTCGTTTACCTATTGACTCTCGTGTTCATTGCCGCATCGCATCATGTCGAAGACCCAAAGATCTGGGTTTCTGATGTTCGTGCCCTCCGTACAGCAGCTGTACGACAAAGTGCCTCAAGCATGCCGAATTCGCCCACGATCACTCGATTCACAAAACGTCCCAGTGTGGAGAAATATAATCCTTACCTCGCGCGTCCTCGACCGATCCGGGCTTTCCCCAATCCTGCCGATCTTAGCACCGACTATCATATAGAACCCTTCCACCTTGTGGCTGAGGCACCAGAGCAGATGGACATCCCCCATTCGTCGGATCTCCCCGAGGCCATCCCTCTTCCCCCCGTCACGATCATATCGTCGCATACGAAACGTATTCCCCACTTGCTCAACGAGAGGAATGTGCGTTCGCTGTCGCTGGGCCAGTTCGACAAGCCACGGGAACCTATGTCATCGATCGAATACCGGAACTCGGGTCGCCCGTCAGGCCCAGGACCTGTGCCAGGTCAAAGCACATCCTTGCCGACGTCCTCTCCACTCGGTGACTGGCCACGACAAGATGTCATGCAACTGCCTGCCAAACCCAAACGCAAGCCACCCCCGCCAAGCGCTTTTGAGTTCCCAAGACAGCATCTGGTGACTATGGCATCGACCGACGGCCCATCTGTGCCCGCTGAGACTACTGTTACACAGCCTCGACCGAGGCGACCTTCGGGTCCCAGGCAAAGGGTACCTTCTGGGGAAACCGGGCATCGGCCGGCACAGCTGGATTTATACGGCATCAAAATATGAAACCGGAGGTTGGGACGATGCTAGATTGAAATGTGTAGTTGTAGCCATTGTGAGATAACTCGGGTGGTCCTGCTGCGACGCCTTGTGTCAGGGTCATGGGCGTGTGTTCGATCTGACTAGAGTTTGACTTTGAAGCAAGGGTTTGGGAGGATTGCTACGATCGGTTGTGTCATAGATCGGGTGCTATATTTGCGGTGGTCATATGAACATGGTGCACTTTGGGTATAATCAGGCTAGCCGGTTGATTGATCATCACGACGACCACCTGCGAGTGGGGCATTGCTCATCGTTTGTTGCCACATCACGCCGTCGAGATGGAGAACCCACATGCTGAGCGTCAAGCGGTACTGCTCGAAAGAATTCTAAAAAACGCCGTCAGTCGTCTCCCAACGTTCTTTTTTTGCCTTGTCTGATGACCCGTCAAGTCTGCATGCACGGAGATGATTCTCGAGTTGAACCACTGCGTCGAAGTACGTCCTAGATCTCTCCGCACCGTTAGAGCCACGCTCTAGCCGTGTGTGAATCCGATGTGATCCTAATCTCACCCTGTCCTGCGACTGTGATCGTCAGGAGATACTCCGAGCCAACGCGTCCGTCAAGGTCGCGGCTGATCTAGCGACCAAGTACCGCAAGAACGTGCAGTACAATCTGGAGGCGACCAAGCAGGAGTTCAAGTGACGGACTGTCGGCGGTGGGACTTGCGTGGCTGGCTCAGACCGCGGAGAAAAGATGACGATGAGGGGTTATTTTTGTCGTTCTGATATTCCCTCGCTTGCGTCGTCCTTCCCTTGGCCCCGTCTATTATTGAACAAAACGAAACTCGTTGGCGGTAATACGGCGCAAAGAGAACAACCTTCCTTTTCTAGACAATGTCGTCCATTGTTCTCTGACCTGCTCCAGGAGGACCTCCTCTATTGTTCTCCGCGACTCTTCACGCGCCCGGAACTGCGCAGGAGCCATGTGTGATCGATATTTATTGAACGCCCCGTTTTCGTCCGTCTCTGGTGGACCGACTATAGAGCGTCTAATTTCCTTTGCTTTCCTCGAGTCCATTATCTCTCGCCATCGCCCACACAGGAGCTGGCTCCTTCACGAACGTCTACGACGCAATGCACAATGCCTTTCTCGTCATCCGTACCGTCTTTTTCGGTGAGCGTGCCCATACAGAGCGTGCCGCTCGTGCTCGGGGCTGACGTGTTTCAAGCACTCCTCACGTACTTCCACGTCCTCGTTTTCGTGTTTGCGTCATGGAACATTGCGGCAGCAACGTCTTCTGGGATGTCGGGTGAGTAACGTCTTTTGGGATGATGCGGGGCGATGCCAACTCTTCTGCTTTCCAGCGCCTGGCGCGTCCGTGTTCCTCCTCACGAATTCCGTGTTGATTTTTGTGCTCGTGCCCGTGTGAGTGATCGTCTCGAGCTTGTCTGTCACGCGCATTGAAGTATCTGTCCAGCGCGTATCTCGCCGAAGTAATCTGTTCAAAGGCGAGACCTGCACAAGTGAGAATCGAGTGTGCTTGGACGGCGTTGATGAGCATCTTCCAGCTGGGTGAGGTTGTTCTTTCCTTTTAACCCGCTTTCGCTGATGAGCAGTACTGTAGCTGCCAGCATTGACGTGACCGTGAACGGGCCACCAGCGTACTGCCAGACGCATTGTAAGTCGCGTCAACGTGAGCGTCAAGAGTGCCACTCACTTCACTTTAATGCCAGCGCCGTGGGCGATGTGCGCATCGTCTTCCCTCCTGGTTCACATCAGTTGGCTGGTTACCCTCATCAGTGCGTCCTGTTCACGAACCCGACTCGAGCGCACTGACGGCTCTGTCCAGTCTTTGCTTATTGTCTCACGATCTGTGTCGCCTCTGCTACTCATGCGACGTCCCTTCCAGACATCTGGATCACTCCTGTACCCCATGTTCCATGGTTCCGCCCAGACATCGAAGCGCATGTTCCAGTGACCATTTCGCATCTACCTACCCACAAGCATTCGAAAACCCCATCCTCATCGTCCTCTGTGAGCGAGAAATCCTGTGCTATCTCAAAGTATATTGCGGAACGGTGGGAGAAGCTGTCCCGGGCCGAACGTCAGCCCATATCGTCTGGCCCTATCGTGTTCATGCAGGGCCGTCAGTCCGCTGACCCCACTCGACCGACCTGGGCTCGCCAGCACCGAATCCGCCGTGGTGTTGATGACCCCTTTTCAAAGCCGCTGCCGAAACCCAAGGAGCCCCCCGTGGTCCTGGCGCCCCCGCCAAGGACGCACTCAAGACAAGTCGTGACGTCAAAGGACACCCACACCGTAGGGGTCAGCAAAAGACCAGAGACGAGGACACCTACGTCTTCGACACTGGTATCGCGAACACCCCCTGTGTTCCCGCGGAAGATTGCCAACCCAGACCTTCCTATCCCGCGTCCTAATCCGTCTGAGTGGGTACGCGCGGACGCTGTCAGTTGGATCAGTGTTCGCACATAACGGAGCGTTTCACCGTAACTTTTGTCTAACCTGGTAGGCTGGGTCCTATCTGGGTATCTTGGGACTTTGAGGCACATTGATTTCATGTAATAGCTTACTGGCCAGGAGCTCTGTAGTACCCTTGAATCTGTATCGCTAGTCACTTCTTGTTAATTCCACACCGTGTAGAATGGAACGCAGCACTCGTTAAATACCAATCTTGTCAATTCAGAACAAAGGACAAATAAGCACGATGATAGCGAAACAACAAATACGACCGTTATATGTCCGCGAGTATATCCGAAGTTACCGAATCATTTCCCCAGGTTCATAACTCGGAGCCTTCAGAGCCCCCTGTCTCTAGCCATACTACGCGGGCCCGAAGCTTTCGATTTTCCTCGCGAGCTTTTGCAAGTGCGGCAGTGCTACCTTCGAGCTGCCTTTTAGTCTGTTCGAGCTCTTCATAGGTCTCTTCTTCGACTTCTCCCGCCCCAACGGCGATTCCTTATTCGGGAGCCGTGAGCGAACGGGTAATCAACAAGGAAACTGAATGCCTCACCTCCGACGAGCTTGACAAGTCGCCATAGACGGAGGATAACGAGTAGCCCAGCAAGTTCCCGCTCTCTGCCTTTGAGCACCAATTCAAGCACAAAGGTAGTGACCACAATGAAGGCATCAAACAGATGCAAGTTCGAGTGTCTAACGCCGAAGAACGGCAAATAAAATATGATTCCAAAAGACCAGAGCGCGAGAGGTATTTCAAGCAGAAAGAGCGTGGTAATAGCGAGGGATAGGACGGATAGGACTTCTAGCCATGCCGGATTTTCTGGAGCTGGACAACCGTCGACGAAGAAACCGTATGCAATGTCCGTAATGACACAAGCTGCGTCAATGGCAATCTAGAATGTGTGTGTGAGTTAATTCAGGGGGTGGGCGAAGCGAAGACGTATGTATGACCGCACCAACGTCAGTATGAATGTATGGAAACGCCGGGACTCGAGGACACGCGCGACGTTCTCGCGCCAGGTGACCAACGTGGACCTGGGATTGTCATAGGAGACTGGAAGCAGCGGCTGTCGCTCGACTGAGTCCTGTTCAAGCATGATGGTTACTGGTCAAGCTGCACCGGCAATGGGCGTAAGGAATCGAAGAAAGGCTATAGTCACGATCACGTGGTGGGCGTGTATTCCGTCTGGCAGGAGCACATCCTTGCACTGGACGATGGCGTCCTCCGTTCTGCGTGTCGGACTCAGACCATGCTTTGCCCAGCCAACCGCGTT
>JBBPMW010000210.1:0-24352 GCA_038090535.1 Tylopilus alboater | reverse complement strand
CTCCCGAGTTGATCATCATAGTGCCATCCAAGTCACTTCCTAGGACTGCGACGAAAGGGAATATTAGGCGGCGAGCTGTCGAAGAAGCTTATCAGCTACATCTGGACAATATCTACTCTTCTCTGCGATGAATGGACGACCAATCGAGACGCCTGGAGGTTGGGAACTAACCTGCTCGACATCTCAGTCTATTATCGCGGGACGGTAACGCAAACTGATTTTTCGCATATGAAGAAACATATCAACGTGGCTTAGCTAGCGCAGTTCGTACTTGAGGTCGATACTCCTCCCACATCTTAGAGCTGTAAATTTTTTATTTGTTCATAGTACCGGGAATGACTGGATTGTAAAACACATTTCCCCTGGACCCCAAAGTGGTCCAGGTCCAATTTCGATCTCAGCATGCAAAGCGTTGGAGAACTTCTTGATCATTTGCATCAGCAAAACGTCAAGTTACTGCGATGGTCAGTGACGTCTGTGGACAGACGTCACAGACGAAAAGACGTCATAGTACCATGACTTTAATCAGCTATGTCGTCTCTGTATGCAAAGTCGTGCGAAAGTAAATTGACATTTTGCTGATGTTTTTGTGTACTGTCACAACCGTGCTAAATGATCTCTATGTCATCAAAACTGGCTTGTGGGTCCAGGGGTGTCCCGACGGACATTAATCTATATGACCCGCAGCTTGGCCACTGGTTCGTACTGAGATCAGCAAACCTAAGGGGTTCACTGGCACCGAAGGTGATCGATTGATCTCAGCATGTAACTGCAAATTCGGGAACTGCCGACTTGCGTTGACACGCTTTGCGATTTTCGTCGAGTGAACAAGCGGCGTCAAGTGTAACACGCGTCAAAACGACCGAGATATGTTGAAGCAATATCAGTGTTGCTTATCGGATGCCCCGTGCATGGCGGGGGACAGGAGTCCACGCGAACATCGGATCTCGTGGTGCCGCATGGGAACGAAGAAGTGCTGCTGGACTGGAAACGGTGAGGTCAAGAGTCAGGTCACCAGGGCCTGGCTGGTCAATTGGTGGGATGATACCTCTTCTAGGTCACTGATGCGGCTTCGGTCGAGTAGGAAGCCTCCTTTACTCCCCACCCTCCATCTCTCATATTTAAGCTACCAACCTCTCGTTGGGTCGTGCATACATCCCCCTTGCTGGTCCCTGCCTTTCAAGTTTGCCCACTAGATCTATTCGACTGCTATAGTTGGCAGTTCCCTAAACGGTCCAGGAAGGACGGCGGTTGTAGCGGTAGCCCCTGACGAGAGCCGAATTCGAAACCACTGCCCATTTTTACCCATCCCTGCGCGCTCGTAACGCGGCCCTAATCCTCGGAGAGGGACGACCGACTGGCGCAGTCTGAGCCCAGGTAGGCCTCTCCTTCACACACTGACCTACCCTTCGCTTCCCAAGCTCCCATTTCGCATGATTTGTTTAGGCGATGGAATTTAAGTTCGCGTATGCCCTCTGTTCTGCCTAAAGTCCGTTTCCATCTTCATCGCCCTCAGCTGCTCCTGACATGGCTGTATCACCATTATGTAGTACTAGGTGCGTGCATAGATAGGGGTCTGCTGAGCAACCCTGAATCGTGCACACTGTCGAAGTTGCCCTGACGACCTTTGAAGACGTCAAAATTCTATATCGCGTGCGTTGCAACAAACAATTTCGCGGGAATTTTTTGGCAGCCCCAATACAAAGACTTCGTGGGTGTTGAAGCTTGAAGATCCCAGTTTAACATGAAGCGGCTCAGCACACTCCGCAACGTTACGAGGCATAGCCAACATATATGTAGTATTATGTTACAAAATAAGTGAGCTATTGCAGAATATAAGACAACGAACTACCATACTCTTGCCGGGAACAACGAAGAGGAAAGCAACTAAGCTCAAAAAACTCGCAGTGGTCAATTCCGTTCCACGTGCTAACAATGGCAATGGTCATAAAACAGTCGTAGAAGGCATAATGATGGGTACTTGGGGGTGGAGAGGCGTGACTATCCGGATGGGTTAGCAAACATTGCATTAAATTCGGTCCTCGAGACCGGGTGCGGAGATAAAGAGAAACCAGGATGGTATCGATCGCAGTATGGCTATGCTGTTCGCGGGAGCAGTGTAAGTAAAGGGCGTAATCAACCTTATGAGATAGAAATGAATCGTGGCATACTTATGTTCTAGCGTCCAAGAAACGTTGTACTCCCCGACCGCCCCCTATTCCTCTTGTCAGCTCCGGGTTCCAAGAATCCACCGCCATCTTCAATAGGAGGATCTAGTCCAACGCTTCGACGTCCACTTGTTACGCCCGCTGGCCGTCCGATCCTACTCTGCGTCAAGATCGATGTAGAAACCGCGGACGAAGGTATTCTTGAAGAGGCGCGAATTGTCACATTTGCGTCCGGAGGGGAGAAATGGGGAAGAGGCTTGACGCTTTGACGGTTCAGCTTGCTATTGTACGATACAGGGCGTTCACGAGCGCGGGTTTCATTCTCGGACGATGTCGGTGAACCAGTATTGCTAGATCCAATCGAGCCACGTTTTTGCTGGCTTTTGGCAACCACACTTGGCCCAGTCGAACGCTTCAAGCCGATTCCCGAGATGGTTCCGCTGGCGTACAAGTTAGACGTGGGCACTGGTAAGAACGTGGGTGTAGTAGGGCGGGAGGATGGCGTAGGGATGGTGCTGATGGTGGCCGTAGTACTTTGGCTTCCACCGGAAAGACGGGATTGTGGTCTGCGATTGTTCATTGTGCTCTGAGGCAGGGGATTGGGTCTGGAAAAAGTAGGGGAGGATGCTGATGTAGGAATTCCGCTATGGAATGAACTTGGGGCAGAGGGACTAGACACCCGCCTTCGTTCTTTCTCTGTATCCTTCACAGGGGAAGGGGTGTCGTCCATGATAAGAACCCACCCTGACCTATTGGGGTCAGGGGTTGTCGCACCGCTCTTAGGCGGCGAGACATCTGCGCTATGTCGTTGGAAATTGGGTCTGGCGAGCTTGTTGTCAAAGGTAGTTGTTCGTTGAGCACCGCTCCTGGATACGATCGAAGCAGTCGTGTTGCTCGACGACGGGGTGATTGTAGATAATGTCAAGACATTTGCACCTTGCCTGCCTGCATTGCTGCCCATGCGCAGTCGAGGAACACGGGTGTGAATCTTTTGTTCTAGATTCTTCACACGTGCACGCATCTCGGATACCATTTGAACCCCTCGGCTCTTCGATGCCGTGATGGGGATGGCGGAGGTTGTCGTGGTCGAAGTGGATGTGGCAAGATTGGGACGAGGTATAGGCGTGCGTAGGGTCAGGTTACGTGATGCCGAGAATGTGGGTAGGGTGCTGGAGCGAGTGACAGGCGGTGTGCGAGTTGAGCCGGAGAATTTGCTTGGCTGGAAGCCAGCTCGTTGGAGTAGGGTGGACTGGCCAGAGGTCGAACTGAAAGAAGTAGATGGAGGTCGGGAAGGTGTAAAACCCGATGACTTGTCGTTTGAGAGCTCAGACAAATTGAAGTCGGGTGGCGGAGGGGTACTTAGCAAGCTTTCCTCGGTTGATGGAGGGGATGAGAGAGGGAAGGAGGACGAGGGTGCTGAAGAAGCGCATGATTCTGAATGGGTGCTTGGTGGCTTGGAGCGAGCAACTGAGAGTTGATCCTTGAGGATGGACAATTCGACCCCGGCATCTTTTACCGAGTGTCAGCTATTAAGGCGGGGAAAGTCCATCAAACGCACCCCGTAGTTCGTCTTTTAACCGTTGGCATTCCTCTTCTAGACTAGCTTTGTCGAGCAGCTCATGCTCGAGAAGAATTTTCTCTTCGAGTACGCGGGAATACTTGGCTTCGACGTCGGCCAAAGTGGAGGTGACTGCACGCTCGTTCCGTTCAAGGTCGTCGTTGCCCATTTCGAGTTCACGGAGTTGGACCTTGACCTTCTGGGACTCTTGCCTCACTGTATCCAATTCGCGCTGTAGCGAGGTTGTCGTTGTGTTGTGGGTGGTCTGAAGGGACACGAACTTGGACTGGGGGAAGGAAGTTCAGAATGGGTTGTCGGGTAGGAGGAGGGGAGACGAACCTTCCATTCGTCCCTCTCCGATTCGACGCGAGAGACCTTGACCTTTAACTCTTGCTGTGCTTTCTCTGTGCGTTCGATTTCTTTGATGAGCTCCTCCTCGAGTTCCTTGCTCGAGGTGTGAAATTCGTCAAGCTCGGCTCGAGTTTCCGTAAGCATGTCTGCCACTTCATAGTATTTCGTCTTCCAATCTGTCGAGGGAGAATAACTCGTGGAAGGGTGAATTGGAGGAGTTGTGGCAGGAGTTTGGGCACATACTTGATCTGGTTGTCGTCGAGGGAGGTCATTATTGTATCTCTGCGCAGAGCATCTACGGGGGAGAGCACTGCGGTCATAGACCCTGTGGAATAAAGTACAGAGTAGGAGAACAAGCACGAGGAGGAGGCCAAGGTGATGGTCAACGTTGCAACCGAGTCACTAACTCGAACCACGATCCCTGAGTGATTACATAATATTGATTTACAGATTCTCTGGTTTGGCGCATTTGCGCTTTTCTATCCTCCCCGTTCTCGGACACCGCATCTCCTGCCACGACACAGGTTCCATCGTTGCACCTGTGCAAGCGTGTAAGTAGCAGAGGGAAGGGCGGAGGGCGTACGCACCAGCCTCGCTGGTGGCAAAGATGACGCCGAGGTCGTTGCGCGCGGTGGTGATGTAGTAGCTGCGCGCGTCCCCGAGGGAGATCTGCATTCGGTGTGGTCAGAGGACAGACAGGGTGAACAAGTGCGACTGACGACAAGACCCTTGACGACATCGCCGCCTCGAAAGCAGTCGGCGATCTTGACCTTGTCTTTTTCTGTCGCGCGGATGTCCTGGGTGCGAATCACGCCTGTGAACTCCTCACCGGGTGGGAGGGGGATGCCATCGACGACGGATATGGCGACGACGGCCTGGAGGGGTGAGAGACGTGTGACTGTGCCGAGGATGAGTGAATTGGGTGCGGGTGGGTGCGGTCGTCGTCGGTGTATGGCGGGTGTCTGGTTGGGATCGTCTGCGAGGGTGCCTGCGAGACTGGCGCGCAGCTGGCCGTGCTTGAGATACACGCCGGGTCCGATGGCACCAGCGACCGTCGCGCGCGCTGGCACTGGCTGTCCTGGGACGAGGAACGTCATAAATAATTTATCAATCTAAATAAAAATAAAATAAATACTCACCTCGGACAAGCACGGAATTTGCACGGCTATTTTGCTTTCCTTTCTCCCTCCCGTCCTCAACGTCGTCCGCAATGTCCTCCCTCGCCCGCGTCGCTGTCCGTCGTACGTTCCCGCCCTACCACACGTGTTCGTTCCTTACTCCCTTCCTACAGGCCTGCACACCTCCGCCCGGAGACACGTCCTCTCCAGGTTCGCAATGCCCGCCATGAGTCCCACGATGACAGAGGGCGGCATTGCTTCCTGGAAAAAGAGCGAGGGCGAGGCCTTCTCCGGAGGCGACGTCCTTCTCGAAATCGTACGCGTCAACTCTCCCCTCCCGCACGCGTCCCTTCTCACATCCTTTGCAGGAGACAGACAAGGCATCCATTGACGTCGAAGCTCAGGACGATGGTATCCTCGCTAAAATCATTGTAGGCAATTCTCGCCTTCACCTACGTCCATCAATCATTCTCTCTCCAGGCTCCAGATGGCTCCAAGAACATCGCCGTCGGCACCCCAATAGCCATCTTTGCAGAGGAAGGTGACGATCTCTCAGCTGCCGTTCAAATGGCCGCCGAGGCTGCCTCTGCTTCCCCTGCGTCGGCCCAGCAGCAACCTCCGGAACCTGCACCTCCCGCCCAGTCACCCCCGCCCCCAGCTTCTGTGCCTCAGCCCCAGGACAACAAGCCCGAGATTCCAAAGGGTGACCGCATATTTGCCTCGCCAGTTGCCAAAAAAATCGCGCTTGAGAAGGGCATTCCACTGGCAAAGATCAAGGGCACTGGCCCCGATGGTCGTATTGTCCGCGACGACGTTGAACGGTACCAGCCCCCCGCGCCGTCCCCATCTCCCGCTATTTCCGGTGCTACCCCAGCTTCGCCAGACTACATAGACACACCAGTCTCTAATATGCGCAAGGTCATTGGCACGCGGCTCACCCAATCCAAGCAGGAACTCCCTCATTACTACTTGACGGTCGAGATCAACATGGACAAGGTATCGAAACTTCGTCAAGTGTTCAACAACACATTGGGCGACAAGGACAATTCTGCTAAACTCAGCGTCAACGACTTCATTCTGAAAGCTGTCGCTTGTGCGCTCAAGGATGTTCCCGAGGCCAACTCTGCATGGTTAGGTGACGTCATCAGGCAGTATGTGTCAAGATCTCGCATCTTTCGTCCGGCTTATCCTCTCGTAGATACAAGAACGCAGATATCTCGGTCGCTGTTGCAACCCCTACTGGTTTAATCACGCCTATCGTCAAGGATGTTGGTTCCAAGGGTTTGGCAACAATCTCTACCGAAGCGAAAGCGCTTGCGAAGAAGGCTCGTGAGGGCAAACTTGCACCCCATGAGTATCAGGTTGGCATCTCGCTTCTCTTGTTTACACGCTTCCTCATCCGCCTTTCAGGGCGGGACTTTCACTGTGTCCAATCTTGGCATGTTCGACATTGACCACTTCACCGCCATTATTAACCCTCCTCAATCCTGCATTCTCGCCGTTGGCACCACCAAACCCGTGCTCGTACCCGCACCCGAGGAAGAACGTGGTTTCAAGTCGGTTAATGTGATGAAAGTCACCCTCAGCTCTGATCACCGGACTGTCGATGGCGCAATAGGAGCACGATGGTTGTCTGCATTCAAGAACTATCTTGAAAACCCCTTGACTTTCATGCTCTAAAAGTATATTCGATGCTCTCATTTATGTCCATCTGCGGAACCAGCAGTGGATAATTCTGGGAGCGTGATTCTTGCAGTCGGTTCGCCCCTTTACCATAGATCACTCACTCGGATGCATGCTTTCTGGCTCGACCCTACGCAATTATATTATGGTATTGACTTGACGTTACAATGACGAATGAGATTCGCCTGCCCATCCCGTCGTACCCTACGTTAGTATGAGGCGATGGTACACCGAAGGGCGTGAATTGAGAGACTTGAATTAATGTGAGATACGTGATGTAGCGCAAGAACGAATATCGAGCAGGTTTAGATGTGTGATCAACCTGCCCTCGATTATCAGTGTTTGTACTTTACGCATTTACACAACTCGGCTACCGTCTAGTACCTCGAGATCTTTCAACATGGTCGTGGGATTTGGACCCAACCCACTCAAGGATCCCGGTTGAGCTCATCATTGTCAGATCTATCCTGCCAAGTCCTGACTCACAGCAGACAGACCCTATCTAGCTCTCGGCCTTGAGGGCTCAGCCAACAAGCTCGGAGCAGGGATCATCAAGCACAGGGTGGATGGTTCCACGAAAGTACTCGCTAATATACGACATACACACATAACGCCGCCAGGCGAGGGATTCCTTCCCCGAGACACCGCGCAACACCATCGTGAATGGGTCCTCAATGTTATCAAGGGTGCACTCGAGAAGGCCAATATCGACATGCAAGATTTGGATTGCATATGTTACACCAAGGGTACGTCCCTCCGTGTTCGCTACCGTAGTCACCCCGGTCACTTTGGCACGATTTCAAGGCCCTGGCATGGGTGCCCCTCTACAGGCCGTCGCACTAGTTGCCAGAACGCTCTCCCTCCTGTTCAATAAGCCTCTCGTAGCGGTTAATCACTGTATCGGACGTGAGCCCTCATGGCTTCTGCCAGAACACACTTTCACATTTATCCATGCAGACATTGAGATGGGTCGTGTGATTACCCGAGCCCAGGATCCCGTCGTGCTTTACGTCTCTGGTGGCAATACCCAGGTGATAGCGTATTCTCAGCAACGCTACAGGATCTTTGGCGAAACGCTGGATATCGCCGTGGGCAATTGCCTGGACCGGTTCGCGAGAATCATCAATCTGAGTAACGATCCGAGCCCAGGCTACAACATCGAGCAGGAAGCGAAGAAGTAGGTTTCTATTAACATGGGTTCTATTCCTTGGTCTTATTCGCTTAGGGGAAAGCGGCTCATGCCTCTTCCATACACGACCAAGGGCATGGATGTTAGTCTTTCGGGCGTATTGACTTCAATCGAGGCGTACACCATGGACAAGCGTTTCCGTCCCTCTGGTGCGATCGACAGATCGGAGGAAGAGATTATCACACCTGCCGATCTGTGTTTCTCTCTCCAAGAAACAGTGTTTGCCATGCTGGTAGAAATCACGGAGCGAGCTATGGCCCACGTTGCGAGTAACGAAGTTCTCATTGTAGGCGGTGTAGGATGTGAGTTCGTCGCATGATTCTTCTTCCTCTAGGCGTATTCATGGGTTTCACAGGCAATCACCGACTGCAACAAATGATGCGAATTATGGCCAAGGAACGCGAGGCGAGGCTCTTTGCGACAGACGAACGGTATGACCTGACTTGGATCTATTGATCGATATTAATTCTTGCACTAGGTTCTGCATTGACAATGGTATTATGATCGCTCAGGCTGGCCTTTTGAGGTATCGGATGGGAGAGCAGACTCCTCTTCCCGAAAGCACTTGCATACAGAGGTGATCTGTCTGTCCTTACCTTGCAAACATTACTAAACGGTGACCGATAAGATTTCGAACTGATGAAGTATTTGTGTCGTGGAGACCGATATAGAAAGGTTTGGCGCAATCTTCTACGTGAAGGCAACTGGAGACGTACACACATCTAGACGAGTAATAAATTTATGCTTGTGTCATGTTTGCCACGATTACGTTCCAGTCTTCCCTATTGTTCACCTGCATCTCTGCGCCCAATAATTCGAACCTGTCCCACCACCACTGATGGGATTTACTATATTCCCCTCCTTTCGACACCCTAGCCTGCCAAGGCTTGTCTGACAAGATGTAATGAAGACACCTGATTTCCTCATCCCGCCAGAGTGGTTCATGGACCAGCATCAATGTCTTGAGCGCATTGTAGCACCAGGGCAATGGTTTCCATTTTCCCTGGAAAAAGTCGGTGAGAAGATCCTGATCGGTGAATGACCATGTTGGGAGGAGCGGGGACGTGAAGAGGTGATCATAAATCGCCTGAGCGAGTTCAACGGACGGATTTAGCACCACAAGCCCAGAATTGAGCTGAGAGTAGGGTCGTGGGCTGTCTTCTGTTATCTGCGTCGGGGCCGTTAGACCGGTGGGGTGGGACAGGGGTGTATAAGCACAATTCTCTGGCACCCTTCTTTGGGTTAAGCGAGCAGACCGGGTTTTTGGTAAGGGCTACTTACCAATCGGGCGGGTAGTGGTTCAGCTTTCGAGGGTTGCAGGCACAGACATGGACGGCCGCGATTTCATCTTTTCCGAGCGGGATATCCATCAACTCGTCCATCTTCCGCATTACGATCATGTCAGCATCGAGGAGGACGATGCGCTATCAAAAACAAGGTTTGAGTCATGTTGGAATGATCATATAAGCACCGTAGCAACGTATTCCGCTTACGTCATACTGTGTCAACTCAAAGGCCCTGGGCATCGTTGAGAAATTTGAAGACACTCGGCGTATTTGATAGCCTTACCTCACCTTCGGCCAGGTGTTCTCGAACCTTGTGTCGTGGGTAGATAGATTGAGTAGACCTGGGGGTGGTTGAAGGGCCGGGACATCTATCACCATGATCCCTCTTCTTGCAACGATAGCACGAGCTTCTGGTGATAAAGCAGGAGGGGCCATGACAACCAATGGATACTCGGAACCCACAGACCGAAGGGTGTAATCGAGTACGAGTACACCTGGCAGGTAGTTAGTGTTCGCTAACAAGGTCGCATAGACTGCCTTGATGCCCATATCGATTGCGATGTAGCGGTACAGTGGGGGTGAAGGTCGGGGGATATCTGGTCAGATAAAACAGGTGGTTATGTATGTGTCTGGTCCTTGTTTGGTCGTGATTATATCGATCGCTCAATGACATTATCACAGATCCAGTTAGCGACCATATGTCTAGCGAGGCACGGACTCGATTGATCATTACTGAATATTACCGGGTACACGCCCAAATTAAGCTAACGTCTGTTGCTAAAATTAGTCTATGTCGGTCTGATGTCAGCTGGCAGCATGGCTGATTTGAATTTTATCAATTGTTTGGTGGATGAATTGCCAAACATGGATGTTACCACTTACCTATTTGTCCGTCCTGTCGTTAATTAGTTTCAGATGTCATGGTTATGTCAAGCCAGCTATGCGTCTCACAGACATCTAGTGGACATCAGAGTGAAAGCCAGGTATTGCATGGATTCACTGTAACAAATAGAATTTCACATTCACTCAATGGCTTGATATCAAAACGGATCAAGTTACTTATGAGTACAATACATTGAATTATAACAATTAATAAAAAATGGGACAGAGCGACTCGAGTGGGATGAGCAAAGGTGTGGCTGTGGGCCTCGTCAGCAAGCAGATCTGTGGCATGCCAACGTACGTGGTTGTGCTTGTTGCAGTACTGGCGCTGGTGTCGAGTACTTGTGATCCATCCATGCAAGCGGGCTGTAAAGTGCTTGCCCAGACCGAACTGTGGGAGGTGGAGGGCGAAGTGGTGGTTGGTGAGCAAGGTTGAGTTTCAAGTTGTGAATGTGCAAATAAACTGTCACGTGATCTCATTCGTGAAATTTTGTTCAAGTCCTCGGCGACATGAGTACGAAATGTTGGCTACACTACTCTACACTACTTAGATTAGAAATCTACCAGATGTTATTGATCCCCACCTCTCTATAATCTGTATTGCTATCTCCACTTTCCATGAATACAATCTCTGTCCTTGTCTATGAGTGAGACTTGAGAAAATAGCCTGTTGAGTGAGCGATTAACGCCTGAACCAGATTCAGCAGACATTTTGTTCATGTCAACCAGACGTCAACACAAAATAGCAGCACACAACCGTCTGTCCCACGCTGAATGTCGCGGCCCTCTGGTTTGTCATCCAAGCCTCCCTTCGAGTCTGGCTAGCATCTAAGGAATTACATCACACAGTTAGGCTTACTCCTTGACCTACCACGAACAGTATTAATTTCGACCTGAATCACACAAGTCTGTGTGTTGTGTCCATCACGCATTCCACTAGTGATTTTCGTCCATCATCTATCCCCTGCAAATGTACTTTGGGCGTGTAGGCATAAAGTAGACCGTGACGAGGATAAATCTATATTGAACCCTGTTGAGAGATAGCCGCTTCGTCCGGGATTAGTTTCCTCGTCCGCTTCTCCGTCGCTCTACTCTTCAAGACGTTCTCGATGAAATACTCTCCCGCCTGTACCAGGTCAAGTATTAATCAACATCAACTATCACTGGTTGGCCTACCTTGTAGCTGCTCCGAACCAAGGGACCACTAGCCACGTACAAAAAGCCCATGCCTTCGGCAACCTGCTTCCACCGGTCGAACTCAGCAGGTTCAACATACCGATCAACTTTCATGTGACGCTTCGTTGGGCGCATATATTGGCCAAAGGTCACAACATCGACATCAATCTTCCGCAATTCTGGTGAGATGGACATCATTACGAGATATCGCACTGTGGACAACGAAATCCGACCTCGGAGTGTGTCCATGACCTGATCCTCATTCTCTCCAACACCGAGCATGATGCTGGTCTTCGTTATCCGTACCCCTTCCTGCTTGGCATGTTGTAATACCTTCAAACTTTGTCGGAAAGTTGCTCTGCGATCCCTCACATAGGGGGTGAGCACTTCGACAGTTTCGATATTGTGTGCATAAACATCTAAGCCTGACTTGGCGACAACGGAGACATGGTCTAGCGAACCAGAAAAATCGCCAGTCAATGCTTCAACGAGGATATTTGGAGCCCTGGGACAATTTTATCAATTGTAACTTCTGATAAAGGGAAAGTGACAAAAAGAACTCGCTTCTGCTTGAGTTTCCGAATGGTTTCCGCAAAGTGATGAGCTCCTCCATCTGCAAGGTCTAGGAATGAACGTAAACGGAGCGTTCTTTCTGATGGCGTTCAACAACACACCATCTCTATCCACGCTTGTTAGCACGATATACCCGAGCCCCCATCTAGAGATGGCTTCAGCTGTATTTTCTGGCTCATGGGGATCTAGTGGAGGTGGTGTTCTTGAAGTCTTGACAGAACAGAACCGACAGCCGCGAGTGCACGTGTCGCCCATGAGCTGACGCTCGGGTCAGCGAAGAGGTGAAGAGGGGCTATGGGACTCCTTGCCATGATGGTTGCAGTAGCGGCCCGTCTGCCTTCTTCCTCCGACACGCCTTCTTTACCACCCCAACAATCTCCGATGTTTGGACAACGAGCTTCCTCACACACAGTGTGAAGATTAAGGCCCCTCAAGTCCTTCTTGATTTTATGAAAGGAATCCCCGGATGGTATCTTGGTCTTCAGGAAATCTGGAAGACGAGGGCTGGGAGAATGGCAGGTTACAAGGCGTCAACACGGATCGTGAGGTGCTCGCAGAACTTGCCCTTTCGCATCTCTCTGTACAGGCTCGGCCGATATGAACTCGTCCAGAGAAGGTCCATTGTCCAGTGTATGACTGAAACTGGAGTTTGCTTTGGGAGGCAAGACGGACGAAGGTGTTGCCAAGCACCGAACCTGGGTCCGGTGGAGTGCGGAACGGCGAAAGAAGGGTTTGAGAGCCTGAGTCACCATGTCTAATGGAATAGCGTTGGGGGTTAGACTACACTAATTATTAGTAGCGATACCATTAGTAATCGTGTCCAAGTCTATAATCCACGCCAAGTTTCCCGCGGTCTTCATGAATGCCCTCTCTCGAAGGGAGGAGGAAACCCTCCTAAAGGCCACAAAGGCGCGCGCCTTGAAGGAGTGTGATTCAGTAGTCAAAGGTATGCATGCCGAATCTAACTTCTTCTTATTGACGTTCCCCAGAATTTGCACAGTGTACCAATGGGCGAACACTCTCGGTCGCTTGGGCTTGCAAAGACAAGTACAAGTCGTTGCAAGAGTGCATGCTTCAATAGTATGTTTACCTTGGCGTCATGTCATTTGACAGGAAAATGATGTGTTTCTGTCCACCGCAGTACCGGCCCAGAGGCCATGGAAATAGTACGCAAGGAATACCTGCGTCTACGAGATCGGAATGCGATTCCACCGTAGGCGCCGGGCCTTCCAGGCAGTCTCGGTCCAACTACTCCAGACCGTAAAGGTTACAGGAGACCAATGAATATCGAATAGATTACATCGAGTACACGAAACAGCGATCGTAAACCCGTATGTAGGTCTTTCAATGCTTGGGATAATCTTTACTTGGGACCATTCACTGCTGTCCACTGAGTATACACCCCCATGACGGAAGAGATGAACCTCATAGGCGAATCCTCAAAATGACGAACAAACGACGATGCACATTACTCACCCTGCGAGGCCGACGATGCCATCATTGACGTTGACGAGGCCGATGCTGGATGCTGGTATCCAGATATCCAGGATGTCGATGACGAACTGGTAGCGCGTATCCGAACGCATTCTGCACGGTGATCAGTCCAAAGGAGCAGAATGAAGAATAATTGCATACTTTTCGAGAGCAAGCTGTCTCGCCTCGAGTTGGGCCACGTCACCGAGATCTTTCTCGCCCCAGGATTCAGAGGCACGCAGCTTCTTAGCCTCTTGGGCAAGCCTGCCGGCCTGCAACCAAGTGTTGAGTGGAATCTGTCATGTACCGAAAACGTTTCTGACCTTGAGCAGACCATGTGTAATGCTCAGTAAAATTCCGGAGAGCCAGAATCGGTTTGAGATGGAAGCGACTCTCTGAGTAGTGGAGGGCTTAAGGGTAATGACTTTTACTGCATTCGCCTGCAAGATGGAGAGCACGCTCGGAACGCGTCAATTAGTACATCAAAAGAAGCTCACCCAGACGATGGCATCATAGGTGAGGTACCCAAAGTATGCCAGCTGCCGACTGATGGTCGCGAGCTGTTCGCCTAATTCGGTGGGAGATTGGGCTGCGCGGAGGGCTGCCTGGAGGTGTTCGACAGGCTTTCCGAGACGCATGACTGCGGGTGATTAGCATCGCGAAGGGAGATAATGTAGTACTCACGTTTTCGACCGAGGGCGAGATGGATCTTGAGAGCATTCCAACGAGTGGCCTCTACCTTGTTGCCGCGAGAGAAAAAGAACCAAGCGAGGACACGGGAGAGGTACTGTATGGTGCGGTAAAGCTGGAGAGGGAATAAGTTGCAGCAGAGGAGCTGGACGACTGGACACACCTTGTCTCTGCCGAGATTAGTAGCGCCGTACTTGAGGGATTGGGAAACATATGGGTGAAGGACGAGCTGGGATGCGAGGAACGACATTGAGGACAGTGCAACAATAAGAGAGATGCTACTGGCTAGGGACGTGAGTGTAGGAGAACAAGAGCATACGAGGACATGTACCCGCCTATAATCACGTGGATGTACCGCATCCGTCTTGCCGGTGTCCGACTTCGTCGTCGTCTGGAGCGAGCTGCAGTGGGCATGGCTGGCACTGGTGCAATGCCGTGGGGAACAGCGCGAGGCGGCCGGGCTAGCGTCGCCAAGCAGTCGTGTCGGCGGGGAATTACGGAAGGGATTTTGATACTCTTTCCTCCTTCGCCATGCTCCTCGTCCGACACCGCATCCTTGCTGCTCCGGTCTGTATCCTACACACGTGACTCTTCTCCAGCTCACACACAAGCCTCTAGACACTCAGGCGTTTCGCCACTTCCGTGCGTCTAATGGCGAGTATCCGCCCCTTCCTCGTCCTCCTATGCTCACCTTCCTACCCCAGTCGTACAGGCAAGAGCGTGATACTTTCGGCGACCTCCAGGTCCCTGCGGATCGTTACTGGGGCGCCCAGACACAACGGCATGTACTCTCTTCCGTTCTTCCTGCTCGCCCGCTGATCCGATTCATAGCTCGCTCCAGAACTTTGACATCGGCGGTCCCGCTGAAAGACTCCCACCCCCGCTGATCAAAGCTTTTGGTGTGCTCAAAAAAGCAGCCTCCATTGTCAACGTCAGCTATGGCATGGATCCAAAAATCGGCGACGCCATTCAGAAAGCGGCAGACGACGCACGTCATCCCTCCGCCACTGCACTCTCTCACTTATCTTCTCTCTCAGGTCATATCCGGAAAGCTCATTGACCATTTCCCCCTCGTCGTGTTCCAGACCGGAAGCGGTACTCAAAGCAACATGAACGTAAATGAGGTCAGCCAGACACTTCCACTTACTCCAGGTTTCCTTCCCAATTACCACAAAAAGGTCATTTCCAATCGTGCTATCGAGTTGCTCGGCGGAGAACTAGGCTCCAAGAATCCGGTACACCCCAATGATCATGTCAACATGAGTCAGAGCAGCAACGATACGTAAGTTGCTTTCCCTTTCCCTGCTTCTAGCTCCCACTCGCCCAATACGTACAGATTCCCGACAGCCATGCATGTCGCAGCCGTAACAGAAATCCACCACACCTTACTCCCCGCGCTCACAGAACTTAGAGATGCACTCCAAGCCAAGGCCGATGCGTTCAAGAACATTATCAAGATCGGACGGACACACCTCCAGGTACGCATGCTTTACCATCGAATCCAGTCATACGCAGACTTTCCCCCCTCACAGGATGCAACTCCCTTGACACTTGGACAAGAATTCAGTGGCTACGTTCAACAAATCGATAACGGGATCGAGCGCGTCAAGGTAGTTATTCCTCGCTTGAGCTTTCTCGCGCAAGGTGGGACTGCAGTAGGGACCGTGCGTTGGGCTCCGTTGTCGCAGCCTGTTCTATCGATTGACGCGTCCGACAGGGCTTGAACACGAAAAAGGGCTTCGACGTCAAAGTTGCCGCTGAAATTTCAAAGATCACTGGTCTGGAATTCAAGACTGCACCGAACAAGGCAGGTAACCTCGTCGATCACTGAGACAATTGGTTGACATTGTGGCAGTTTGAGGCCCTTGCTAGCCACGATGCCCTTGTCGAGGCTCACGGAGCTCTCAACGTCATTGCTTGCTCCCTGATGAAGATTGCTAACGATATCCGTTTCCTTGGCTCTGGTCCTCGCTGCGGGTTCGGCGAGTTAAGTCTCCCTGAAAACGAACCAGGAAGCAGTATCATGCCCGGCAAAGTTAACCCTACACAGTGCGAGGCAGTCACGATGGTCGCTGCCCAGGTCATGGGCAATCAGACGACTGTGAGCGTGGCAGGAGCCAGTGGTCAATTTGAGGTACCCTGTCTCTGGCTTGGTTCGGCGGATTTCAATGGTGACATGTATGTCCTAGTTGAACGTGTTCAAACCTGTCATCATCAAGAACGTGCTTCAGAGTATACGCCTCCTCTCTGATGGTGCGTCGTGGATCTGTTTTCTGGTAAACTCGGTCCGGATGATATGCGTCCAGCATCGTGTTCTTTCACCAAGAACTGTGTGGTCGGAATCCAGGCGAACGAGAAACGGATTAACCATCTGCTGAACGAGAGTCTGATGTTGGCCACCATCCTGAACAGCCACCTCGGCTACGACAGCAAGTGTTACCTCCCTTAGTATGCGTTCAGTCTTACTAACCGGCAAGTTTCAGACGTTGCGAAGTGTGCGAAGAAAGCACATAGGGAGGGGACGACGTTGAAGGCGGCGACGGTGGCACTCGGGTATCTGACGCCAGAAGAGTTTGACGAGAAAGTGCGGCCAGAGCTGATGTTGTACCCGGACGAGGCTTAGACGTAGTAGTACTGGGTCTGAATAGGATACCTCGTCCGCCAAGGGAAGACGGGATTGACCGAGTTTCCTTATTTGGGAGTGTGTACCGATGCGAGCTAAATCCAACAAAACGAAATGCCTGCGCGTTTCCCGCCATCGCCTCTCTTGTGCCCTCGACTGCCACCACAGCAACCTCCCGCCCTCTCCCCCTCCGCCCATGTCTCTCAGCCGAATCCTAAACGACCCTCCTCCTCCGCCCGCCCCACTTTCCGCCCCGCCGCGCTCCTCCGCCAGCGATGCTCCGTTGCCCGACATGTCCCCCGTCCCCAACCCCGGCCTCGTCTCGCCCCCTCAGCCCAGACAGACCACCCCCGCAGACCATCTTCCTCCCCCTCGCAGGTTCTCGTACCAACCCGTCTCTTATCATGGCACAGGCGGCTGGGACCCTTATTCAGGTAACTATGTCCATGGCGACATCTTCCCCCTCGGTCCCGGTGGAAACTATTACCCCCAACGCGACGTTGGTCCAGCCTCCTCCGGGCCCCCCGAGTCGCTCGACGGTTCCCTCGGCGCTTACTACAAGGAGGCGGAAAACGATCAAACTTCAAGGAAACGGAGAAAGGCAGTAGACGACGACCCAGATTATCAGCCTCCTGTCTCAAGACGCGTACGTCCTCTCTTTGATTGTGTTTTGACGCCAAAGTAAACGCATCATTCTCACCCGGTCAGCCTGGTCTCCGGAGAAACCCCCCTCGTTCCAAGGCGGCACGTCAAGAAAATTCTTCTTCAGATAACCCCGACGGATTCCCGCCTGTCCCTGGGCATCACCAGACTGACGAAGACCGTCGTCTTGTCTCTTCAGACCTGTCGGACTGCGAGGAGGTGTGGATCGGAGAGCTCAGTGATTACATTCTCGAAACGCATAAGCGCCATCGTCAGGTCGAGTCATGGTTTGAAGCCAGCGTCCTGGTGAATACCACGCAACATTTTTACGCACACATTTCTCATCGTTTGTTCAGGAGCGCAATTCCACCACGGCGGTCACACTGTCGAGACATTACGTGTCACGTATTGCACGGATACCTCCCCCTCCTCCGTCGCCCCCAATACTCCCCGTTTCAGTCGACGAGGATCTCCTCTCAACCCTCCACCCCTCTCCACCCCCAGATTCTGCCCTCTTTGATTATGCAGGTGATTCAAACGAATACGATCGTGCCTCACCGTGTAGAACGTTCAACGTTGGTGCGGAGGCGGCGGCTCGAGAGTTGGAAGAATCGCTTCTTGGGTCACGTCCGAGGGCGAAGCGAAGGGATCCACCCAAGCGTCCTGCAAACGGCGCGGTGTCGGATGCGAGCAGCGATCTCGATGTGCCGACTGTCCCCGCTAGGAAAGACAGACCAGCGAACAAGAAGAGGAGGATAGACGATGACCCATCGGCGATTGCCGACGAGTTTGAGAGAACGGTGAACGACTCAGTGTCTCCTTCCAAGGGGACCAAATCGAAAGGCAAAGGGAAGGTGTCACAACTTAGAGAGCAGAGCGTTGAAAGCACCGCGACACCATCGCTTACTCCGAGAGGTCGCAAGAAGCCTGCGGCGAGGAAGAAGCAAGATGGACTCTACCCTGATGGCTTTGGACAGTC
The DNA here is from genome assembly GCA_038090535.1 of Tylopilus alboater. Taxonomy (NCBI): domain Eukaryota; kingdom Fungi; phylum Basidiomycota; class Agaricomycetes; order Boletales; family Boletaceae; genus Tylopilus; species Tylopilus alboater. Next base: position 5,961 of record JBBPMW010000210.1, on the reverse strand, counting down.
TGGTCTGGGTTCAGCCGCTGGTTCGGTCGCAGGTGATGCCACACCATCTGTATCCCGACCAGCGTCGCCAGCTCTCACGGCCGCTTCAACCGTTGTATATGAGCTTGATGAGGTGGTGCCACCTCTCAAACGAGCAAAAAAGGTTGACAACAGCGCGATGGCTAAGCGTCTCAAATCCCTAGAGGAGGCACAGAGAAAAGTCTGGACGAACATCGCAAGAAGGGATATTGCCAAGGTATATAATTAGTACTCTATATGAACGACGACTCTAACGTGTTAGCAGGTGTACAAGTACGCCGCCATGGGTTACCAGGGCAGACAAAGTCAGGTCAAACGACTTGCCATGCTATCCTCCATTCAAGCCCGTCGACCGTTCGTACGTACCGCAAAAGCCAACAAGGACGTGCAAGCGAAAGCGAAGCGCTTAATGCGCGAAATGCTCGTTTTCTGGAGAAAGAATGAGCGGGAAGAGAGGGACGTGCGTAAACGAGAGCAAAAGGAGGCTATTGACCGAGCGAAAATCGAGGAAGAGAGACGCGAGGCAGCACGTCAGGCGCGAAAACTCGAATTTTTGATCAGTCAGACCGAGCTTTATAGCCATTTCGTGGGCAACAAGCTGAAAAGTACGTTGCCGCGGTCGTTCGAGGATGATTCAAATGTTCATCCTCTCGCAACCTCAGCTGCCGAAGTCCAGGGGGACACCCCGGAAACAACGGCGACTCCTGCCGGTGCCGAGCTTGCAGACGTCGATCCAAGCTCGCTCGGAGAAATTGACTTTGACGACGGTTAGCTGTTTCATTTCCGTACGGTATCCTATTGGACTGATGAATCTCAGAGGACCAAACTAATCTTCATCGCCACGCCCGTCATAACGCACAAGAGGCAGTTGCACTTGCCAGGCAACGCGCACAACAATTTGATACCCAGGCTGCTCTTGAACGCAAAACAAATGAGGCAGTCCAGCTGGCGAAGGCTCAGGCGCACATTAGAGACGATGAGGGTGAAATAGGGCCACCCGCAGCCCCCCTTATGGACCGTGAGCAGTCGTCTGTTTCTGCATGTTTCGTTCGCTTAATCCCAGCGTAGTCGACTCTGACGAGCTCAACTTCCAAAACCCAACTTCTTTGACTGGACCACTGACCATCAAGCAGCCAAGGATGCTCATGGCTCAGCTAAAGGAATACCAATTGAAAGGTCTTAATTGGCTCGCGACATTGTATGAGCAAGGCATCAATGGCATCCTTGCGGACGAAATGGGCCTTGGAAAGGTAATGTTTCCCATCTCTTCAGTATCTGTGACACTCAGGCACGAACTGTCATCCAGACGGTGCAATCGATCTCTTTGCTTGCTTATCTCGCCGAGGTACACGATATATGGGGTCCATTTCTCGTGGTTGCTCCTGCGTCTACTTTGCATAACTGGCAACAAGAAATCACTCGATTCGTTCCAAGCCTCAAGGCACTACCTTACTGGGGAAACGTCAAGGATCGCGCAACTCTACGAAAGTTTTGGAGCAAAAAGGAGATCAGCTACAACAAGGGTGCCCCATTCCATGTCCTTATCACGAGTTATCAGCTGGTGAATTGATACAAACAGATTCCTCCCATCGTATCTGTTACTTACCCGCTCCCAGGTTACCCAAGACCAACAGTATTTCCAACGGGTCAAATGGCAGTACATGATTCTAGACGAAGCCCAGAACATCAAAAATGCGTCGAGCGTTCGCTGGAAGACACTGCTTGGCTTTCAGTGTAGGAATCGATTGCTCCTCACCGGTACTCCGATTCAAAACTCAATGCAAGGTCAGCCTTGACAATTCGTTTACTCTCCACACGCTATATACAACGGTACATTGGTAGAGCTCTGGGCACTCCTGCATTTCATCATGCCGAGCCTCTTCGACTCTCATGATGAATTCAACGAGTGGTTCTCGAAAGACATTGAAAACGCCGCTGAAAACAAGGGTAGCAAGTTGAACGAGCATCAACTACGGCGATTGCATATGATTTTGAAGCCGTTCATGCTCCGTCGTGTAAAACGGCACGTCCAAAATGAACTAAGCGAGAAGGCATGTCTACTACACCGTGTCGAATCGATGTCACTGATATGACCATTGGAAAGATTGAAATAGATATTTATGTGGATCTTAGCTCACGGCAGCGAGCATTGTATCGTGCGCTTCTCGCCAACGTCTCTGTTGCCGACCTCCTCGAAAAGGCAGCGAACATTGGTGACGCTGATTCGGCCCGTTCGTTGATGAACTTGGTCATGCAATTCCGCAAGGTCAGCAACTCCCGATTCTCCCCAGATTACCCCGCTCACAAAAGCAATAGGTTTGCAATCACCCCGAGCTTTTCGAACGCGCAGATGTTATCGCACCTTTCTCGTTCGCCCACTTCGGACGGTCAGGACCACTCGGTCGCGAAGGCGACCTGATTTTCGTGCCCTACTGGACCCGAAACCCAATCGAGTATCAGGTTCCTGAACTATTATATCTGGATGGCGGGCTTGTTGATATTCCATCGGTAAAACCTGGGCCTCGTTCACGCAGGCCTTGTGTGCGCAACCTTTTCAATATATGGTCCACGGACTGGATATATCAGTCAATGTACGACGAAATCGAAGGTATTCTCCATGCAACACCTTTGGTGTAGATCATACTCACCAGTATCTTCAGAGTCCCCTGCCTTTGCATTTCTGCGTTTGTTGAACAGAACTCCAGCAGAGGTTCATGGCCTTCAAGTATCATCCTTCATGCGCAATCGATTGGTTGAATTGCAGGAAGAAAACAAGATTATCGAACAATGCACCGTTTTGAGGTGCGCGTGTTGATTTTCGAAGGGAGGAAAATCTGATATTTCGTGTAGGGAGACTAGTCACAGTGCATCCGATATCAAAACCGCATCTCTCCCGTTTCAATCCCGTCAGCTTTATAACCCAGATCTCAAAGGAATATCTTCCTCTGCCTGGCAGGAGTCTTGCCTGTCCCGACCTGGTTTGAGGTGGTATATCCCCGCTGTGGTCGCCCCGCCGATATCTATGACGTGCACAAACCGCTCTTTTATTGATTACCAGAATCGAGTTCTGGAAGCACCCTTGGAGTCAATAGCCATGTATGGCCTCTCACGCGAACTCCAGGAGTCTCCTGCTGCTTGTAGCCTTTACAATGAACTCCTTCCAATGATTCCAGCTGCAGGGCTGATCTGCAGTGCTCCCTCCGACCAATTGCCACAGTCTAGCATGCAGATTCCAGAGGCAAAACGACTCATTTATGACTCTGCTAAACTAGCACGTCTGGATGCGCTGTTGCAGGAGCTCAAGGTGGGGGATCATCGAGTTTTAATCTACTTCCAGATGACTCGTATGATGGATTTGATGGAAGAGTATCTGATTTATCGGCAATACAAGTATCTACGTCTGGATGGATCCTCGAAACTCGAAGATCGAAGAGATATGGTGATGGATTGGCAAACAAGGTCCGTGCCTTATGCATTGTTGATTCTGCTAGCTCAATTTCGTCTCTAGACCAGATATATTCATATTCCTGCTCAGTACCCGTGCGGGTGGTCTTGGTATCAACCTTACCGCTGCGGATACTGTGATATTCTACGACCATGACTGGAATCCCTCCAATGATGCCCAGGCCATGGACCGTGCACACCGCTTGGGTCAGACTCGCCAAGTGACCGTCTACCGCCTCATTACCAAGGGTACGATTGATGAACGCATCATTCAACTTGCTCGTGTCAAGAAGGATGTGAGTGGATTACTTCCCTTGATGAGGCGCCATTTTTAACTTTCTGTAAGGTCCAAGATATTGTTGTCGGGAACAAAAACTTTACCGATGTGGCGAAGCCCAGCGAGATTGTTCAGTTGTTATTGAATGACGAACAGCTGGCCAACATCGACAATACAAATGGACCGGGACTCCCATCCAAAAAGTCGGGAAAGAAGCTTGGTACTGGCCCTACAAGCGCCAACAACGATCCGGTCCGAGACCTGTGGAACGATGAGGGTGACGATTTCTTTGGGCACCTCGCCAACCAGGGAAATGTAACCACGGATAAGGGGGAAGAAGATGGCATGGCAGCACCAAACCGGGGGAAGAAACGTAAAGGTGGGAGCTCTTCGGGAGTTCCACGACCTCGCAAAACGGGAGGGAAAGCCGCTGGCAAGAGGAAAGCGGAGGGTGCCAACGATGTCGGGAAGGATGTTAAGGTTGAATGATCTGCGACTGTCTCGATTTGTTGTTCGATTTCTCATACGTCCGCAGACTCATCTGTAGAGTAATTCATGCATTTTGTACCGGCTTGTACTGTACATGTCTTTAATACCTGACCTATTTTGCTTCCAGACCTTTGCCAGTGGGTGCGATTATGAGTCACAGTGACGCGCTTGAACGCGACGCGTGGCGCTAGGTGTCCACAAGAGTATGAACCCCTTGCAGTCTCTTGTCATCATTCCTTTGTGTTAGCAAGATCTATTTGACTCATCTTGCGATACTTCTTCCCCGATGCCCAAGAAAAGGAAGACGCAGTTGAAACCCGTCGCCCGTGGCTTCGCAACCACTTCCATACCCAAGAAAGCCGTCCAGGTGGAAGAGGTTGCGCCACCAGCTGACGAACCTCCCCCCTCTGATGGTTTGGTGACTGAAGCTGTCGAAGCCTCCACAGATCAGGCTGCTCCCAGGAGAGTTCTACGAGACTCGGTAAAGTTTGATGCGGAACGGGATGAACAGCAGTTTTTGCAGACCATGGTCGATAAATATCAGGAGAAAACAGAGAAAGAGATATCTAGGGCCATCAAGGCATGTTCTCCAAGTCTTCCTGTCTTTGTTCCTTGGACTCTAACCCCGCTTTCCAGACGATTGGAGTGGATAGGCGTACGTCCAGAGGGTTCAACACTGTAGAAGTGGATCCCGTGTTCGTCGAAGAGATTTTACATCTTTATCTTGAAGAAGAACAGTCCAGAGGTCGTTCATTTTCATTTCCGTTCGTTTCCTTTGACTCAATCTCATGATTCTTAGTGCAACATTACATTGACCACACCAAGGAGAAAGCCGCGACTCGTCTCGCAGTGACGTATGGTATCCTCCGCAGGCTTGGCTTTTCCAAAGATTGGGTGGAGCAGTGTTTGCGTGCCATCCCCGGCATTGAACTTGACGAGGCCTTAGATTGGGTCAGTTCAGACATCATGGCAATCACGCTGTCTCGCTCACATGCCACTAGCTTGTCGTCCATTGCCCTGATAACGAATTCGAAATCAGTATGTGTCTTGAAGACAAGGCCTCGCAGAGCTTGAATCTATTCATTACTCAGAGGAAACTTCCGATGATTTGCCCAAGTCAATCAATACCCCAGATGCCGGAGTGCTGGTTCTTCCCCAGGAAAATCCAGCAAAGTCACTTAAATCAGAGTCTTTGAACTCTACGAAACCTGGGACGAACGGATCTCCACTTCTGCCATCGAACGATCCTTACAATGGGACCCAAACACGGCCGCTCGAAGGGGCATTGACTGGCATCAACCAGAGGCCCTCATCGGAACATGTCTCTCCGGAACTCGACGATCCTAACCTGGAATATGCTCGAATAAAATTACAGCTTGTAAACCTCAAATCAAGTAATACATCTCGACAGCGGCGACCGGATGTTGCAAGTCTTCTAGAGGAAAAATTGCGGAGCGTAAAGTCACACTACTTCTTCGATGAGAGGGATGCCGAACGACTGTATCGCTCTGAACTGGAAAAGGCGAAGGCTCAATTCCTTCAAGCAACGCTTCGCGGATCTCTGGAAGCCGCACGGCCGAAAAGTCCCAAAGGCACCAATGCACCAATGACTGTCACTACACCCCGGGAACCAGAGCCGCAGTCTGACCTGTTTGACCAAGAGGATGACGAATCTTCTGGAGGGCTACTCGAAATTCTCAATACCCTATCCGAGGTCGAAGGTCCTCGAGGAA
>JBBPMW010000209.1:7930-24398 GCA_038090535.1 Tylopilus alboater | reverse complement strand
AGGAGCAGGAGCAGGAGCAGGAGCAGGAGCAGGTAATGGTGGTGATGGTGGTGGTGGTAGATTATCATCATCCTCAAAATCACTGGAACTGGAGGAGGAGGAGGAGGAGGAGGAGGAGGAGGAGGAATCAGAAGGATCAAGATCAGGATCAGGATTATCTTGAAGTAACTGTTGCTGCTGTCTTTCCTCATCCTGCTGATAGTGTTCTGCAGAATGCTCACTGTGTTCACTCAAAGCTTGAGAAAGCAAGGCCTGAGAGAGCTGTTGTGCATGTAGTATTGCATCATGTTGCTGCTCCTGCTGCTCTTGTAACATTTGCTGCTGTTGTTGTAAATATCTCTGATGCTCCAACTGGTGCTGAACTGCAGCTTGCTGATGCTGATGCTCTAATTGCCATTGATATTGCAATTGTCTTTGAAGTTCAGCCTGCTGCTGCTGCTCCAACTGTGCCTGTAACTGCAACTCTCTTCGAAGTTCAGCCTGCTGCTGCTGCTCCAACTGTGCCTGTAACTGCAACTCCCTTTGAATTTCAGCCTGCCGCTGCTGTTCCAATTGTATCTGCAGCCGCAACTCTCTTTGAAGTTCATTCTGCCGTTGTTGCTCCAATTGTGCTTGAAGCTCTATCTCTCTTTGAATTTGAGCTCGATGCTGTTGCTCTTCCAACTGCCTTTGAGCAATTAATCTCTGCTGAAGTATTGCTTGCTGCTCCTGCTCTAGCTGCCTCTGATGCTGTATTCTTTGTTGAAGCAATTGCTGGTCAACCCCATCATGTTCAAAATTGAGAACATGTTGGTGTCGAATAGGTGGAAGAGGTATAGGACCAGCTATAGGATTGACAGAGGAAGAGGAACGATTGGATCTTCTAGAACGACGTCTTTGATGGTCAGAGTGAAAGTTTTGCATCAATCTTGCATTATAGTCTATCCTTGAATTATCACCTGGTGGCTGAAAGTGTTGTGCAGCCTGAGGCAAAGCAGGAAGAGCAGGATGCTGGTAAGGAAAAGAGTTAGGGACAGGAGGAGCTGGATTTGGAATTGGCTGAAAAGGTGGAAAAGGTGGTGGTGGTGGTGGAGAACGCATACGATGCATACGCTCAACATGGATATGTTCAATCTGATGATGTGGTATATTTGGATATTGATTCACAGGCACAGGTGGATGATTCTAGAATTTATCTTTAAACACCATGTTAATATATGAAATGTTATAAAAACTTACAATCAAAGCATTGGGCAAGTTTGACATTGGAGCAACAGGACGTGGCTGACGACGGGAAGGAGGAGAGCCAAGTTCACGTTGATCACGTTGAGCCTGACGACCAGCAGACCAAGCACGTTGAGGAGAAGTAGGAGGGGTAGACCTGCCACATCAAATTACATGACATATCACAGCAATCAGGAATGAAAACTTACATGAATATTGAAAATGAAAGCTTGATCAGAAAAGTCTTGCTGTCTTCTTCAGATGGGTCTCCAGCCAACAGCCTATCTGGACAATACCCTTGCTTATGCAAACTACTCTTTAATGCAGAGTATTACACTGTGATGTTACAGGTAATCACATGAACCTGGGGACCAAATGTATTGAGTATCCCTCCTCGCTGGGTCAACGTCACCACAGAACTGCCCCTAGTGCACTATGGGGAACAGCAATGTTATCCTTATTTATGATGGCGGACAACCATATGTGCAGCAGTGGGATCCGAGTTGCTTTCTCGGGGACTTAATGCGTCCAACAGGTCATAAGATGTGACCAAAGAAGCCCTATCAATAAGAGTTATATCAGTATCAGCAGAGATCAGCCAAAAGGTGAAAGGGAATGAAATGCAGCAAATGTGTTTGAAATACAATATCTGTAACTCAAAGAGGAAGTGAAGCTCACCACAGATCACAGGAAAGACAGAAGACACAGAAAAAAGCGAAATATAAGCAGATCAAGGAAGATCTGTTCACTGATCAGCTGATAATGAATGCTTTTGTGAGTGTTCTTGAGAACTGATAGCATCCACTTACATTTACTGTGATGCCAAGTGAACTGAAATTTTTGCAGAATTTTGCAGAATTCTTCAGAATTTTTAAGAGTGTTGTTGTGTGGATGGAGTGCAAGGGTGTGGACGACTGAAAAGGAACAAGGGACAGGCAAGCCACATGGTTTTCAGACAACAAAAAAGGAAATCCACATGGAAAAGATGAAATACACGAAACAGTCAAAGGCAAACCATCCCAAGCGCTCCTAGTGGCCCACCCAACAAAAGTGTTGGTAAGTCATCCGCACATGTTCTCACACCCCGTCCCCCGCTAATTCTTAGATATGGACTGCATTAACATAGTCCTATATGCTTCTCATTAGTATCATTTCTCACTGAAGGTCAGTGATGACAGAGATAACATAGCTCAACAAGAGTGACCAAGATTTATCAGGTCAACCTTGTATATCCCTTACAATAGTAGGTCTTTTGGGAAACCAGTGTTGAACAGTCAATAATAAATACATACATTACACAGCTCAATGAGGGTGGCCAAATCTCATCAGTTTGGTAGGTTTGATATGTATATTTCTTATAATAGTACATTCTATAGAGAATGAGCATCAGACAATCATCCAAGATAAATATCACTAGTGGTTTAAAGTCCAGTCCAGAACTGGTTAAAAGACTGGCAACTGAATTGGGCCACAACTGATTACCATTGAACTATAGCTATAGTTGCAATCAGTCCAAACTAGTGGCCAGTTGCCTGTCCTTAGAAAACTGAAAGGACCAATTGCAATCAGTTGCAACTGATATATATACACCCCCCTATTTACTATATTTTGCCTGATTTTTTACCAAGCTATTATAGACAGCATTGCATTAATACTCTTTAAAATGTGCCTCAATCTGTATCTTTCTATTGTTCAAATAAGAATTATTATTGTAATTTCTGGAGTGATTAATTGAACTTGGTAACTTCATGGATGCCTGGCTTCTATTGCAACATGTGTAATACTGAGGCCATAGGCAATGGTGTGACATGATTAAAAAAGTTTGATTTGTAGGAATTGCAACTTGGAGCTCTCTCACCATCTTATATATAATTGAGAATTTAATAGACATGGCTTACCTGCTTAGCTTGGGCATTCATTTTTGGCATGAATAACTTTCATAATAATATAATGCCCACAAGATATTCTGCTCACTTTTTGGGCATCTTAAAGAAACACATTATCTGCACAATTTATGCAATAAAGTTGTCATTGTTGTTGTTCACATTTGCTAGCTGTTAGTTTATGGCCAAATGATATTTTATAATGGAGCTGATATCAGATCTCTGGATTGTTTCTGTGTGCAATGGCTATCAAGCATTTAAACATTTGATATTATCTTTGATTGATTTACTGGCATTATAAAAGGCTGCCAGCAAACTTCATTCTTAACCAGCCTTCTTTAATACTCCAACAGCATAACTGACCAGTGATGTTATAGGAATGATTGGAAAAAGAAGTTTAATCAGTCTTTTGCTGATCGTATTGGAACACACAAAGTTGCAAAAAGATAGACCAAGCATCAATGATACCTGCCTTCATGGTGAAGTGTGCAGAAACTCTCCTTTGTTGGCTTGGGTTGATGGTTGCTATAGCAAAGGACTTTATGGACCATCAGGGGCCCTACTACTCAGGTGGCAACAAAGAAGTGGAGATTCCAGCCTCAGCAGACAGTGCCAAGGATTCAATATTTCCAGTAATGGATGATGCTATGTATGTAGTGTATGTTATATTTGTGGTAATAACTTTAGAAATGAAAATGTATTGATTCCATTATGTTGCAATATTCATGAAGCTCAGAGTGACCAGGACCTCCTACATCATCCTGAAATCAGAACACTATTGATTACAAAAAATATACATCCAATGAAATATGTGGGGCAAAACAAAATTTGCAATGTCATGCTCTTTATTTTTAGGTACCATGTTCTGATTTCTCCATGTAGCTGGTAATTTTCTAGTTTCTAGCCTCTAGTACACTGAGCTATGCATGCATCATGGTTGTCTAGAAATTCTAACAGCATCACAATAAAAGCACACCATGCTATGAACTGCCATCAGGACAGTAATTACAAACCACTCCAATCTATTGGCCCATGCTAGCTAAGTCACTGATTGGGAATCTTCTGGATGCATGTCAGAATGGTGGATATATGGGGACATCAAGGTATATGTCAAAGTTCAGCAACTTTTACAGCCTTCATCATATGATATCATAGTCAGCATGGGTAAGTGAAGCACTTCTTTTTCACTGTACTGGTACTGGCCTTCATGTCTACCAATATATCTGTGCTACTCAATTTGATGAGTGTTCTTTCTCTGATTAGTACATATATAACCAACCCAGTATATCCAGCATATAAAGGTAGGGTTTCTTTATCCTAGATAACTGCAGGTTGCCATGGTCCAGAAGCATCTCCACTTCTATGGTATTAGTAATGGGGATCTTGATCTGGAACAGCAAGCCCTTGTAGTGTGCAGGAAGCTTTGGCTAGAGTTGTCAAATGTCTATCCAGAAAGCAATGAGGACCGAGATGTGGTACATAGCTTGACACTGCATACTGCACTCAGGGTGAGTGGCATTTTTTTAAACACATTCCTGTGCAAGGAAATAAACAGGCACTTTTCTCAAACAAACTCAAACAACCACAAGGCAGATCAAGATTTACTGGATGAAGGATCAGGGCTCATGAAGATTGAAGAGCAAAAGGTTTAAAACTAAGCATCCAAAACTTATCTCAATGGTTTGCAAGAGTCTTGGAAAACATAGATGACCTGGTCTTAAGTTGGATTGGGGGGACCAAGCCACTGAGTGAAGTGAGGTGGCAAGGTGGGATGATCGTGTTTGTAAATGAGTGCCTATGGGTAGCTAAGCATTCAAAACTCACCTCAATGGTTTGCAAAAGTCTTGGAAAATGTGGATGACCTGGTCCTAAGTTGGATTGAAAGCCTAGGAGAGTTTTTATTCATGGATCCATATAAGGTGGTTCTTCATTCCTAACTTGCATCTCATATTCAGTTCATTTTCCATGTTATATACAGCATACAGAAAGTGGTGCTGTTTGAGTTCTGTGAGAAATGAGACAAGTGGAAAAAAAAAAAAAAAAATCTGACCAGAATTAGGAAATGTGGTTCATATGAGCCATGTCTCCTTGTTTCTTGTGTTTTATAAGTACATACATCAACCCTCATCAGGTCTCACCTCTATTGGTTTCTTGCTTAACAGCTTCCAACATCCTTTGCAAACCATCCAGCAATTATACAACCTCACTCTCCAAGTCTCACATGCATATTTAACTCACTTTTTTTATTAAGATGCTATCATGGCATGCCTACATACAGTTACTCATGACTTGATACAATGGTCTTTGGTCTGAGATTGCAGATCTCAAGTATACAATCAGTCATATTTGGAAATGAAACCTAAGCAATTACATTGGTTAGCCTATGGACAATCAAGCTGCTCAGAGGATTGATCATACCATAGTGAAGTGGTTTGCTGGATATAGCAGACTCTATTGCTTTGACCTGCAAAGTGATGAGATCAAGATCATTACAAACCAAATTACTACCACACTTAGGGAGATGCTGCTCAAAAAATTAAGTGATTGCAGTCTTGCCTCTATTTCAATGCAGTTTGAATTTGCCTTTGTGTTTGCTGCCAAGACATCATTAGCAATGATAGCCAGTCACAGCTATAGATCTGTACATATGACTCTGTGGATCAAGCACATAACATGCTGTGCACCAAAAAAAGAGAGACCTTTCAAGCAGAACTGTTATATACAATATTGTAAAAGGCCACTCACTCTCATAGTAGAAGAAATCCACTTGTATGAATCAACATGAAGTGGGCAAAGGCATGGACTGTTTTTGTAAGGTCATTTGTTGCTTTTTCAATCTTGCTGCTTCCGTAAATTTGCACAATGGTGCATCAATTTGTCCACAAAGTAAAATGCACGTGGCAAGTTGCATGATAATTACTCATCTTATCAAACCAATGAGCTTCTCCTGAGCAGGTGAACTATATGTTGACTTGTTGTGAGCAACTGCTTTGCTCTTGTGGTCCTAATATTTGAATATCCAACTCATCCTGATGGATGGATTCACAATTACATTTCCAAGAAATACATTGAGTAAATCATCTTAAAGTCTCAAAAACTCAAACCCAGGTGAATAAGGAAATAAATGCATACACATTGCAATGACATATGCTGGATTGTTTTCCATTTTGTTGTAGTATGTCTCAGCTTTGGTGAGTCCAGCTGTAATGAATGGTTGAAGATGGTGCTCATTGGTCTGCAGTTTCTCTCATGCTTTCATAAAAAACTCAAAAGCCAGCATACTGATCCCCAATCATGGAAGTGATTTGTGTGACATGCTTTGTTGAACATGAAGGGGTACATATGGATAGATTCTTTCATAGTCATTCATAACACCCCACTCAGTATCATCCATCTTCAGCTTCTTCAGATCACTATGAATGACCAGGAAATGGCCAACAGACTGTAAAATCATATAGGCAATGAGGTATATATAGCATTAGTATGAATTTAATGGCCTCATAACCCTCAGCTAATTAGTTGTCATAAAGAATGTAGAATCCCATGGAATCATGACATGATTCATGAATGAATTCCTGCTGTGGGACTTTGATGGTCATTCTGGATGAGTCATGGAATCAACCTAACTCATTTCTGGATTAAATAATATCAGTGAATTCATTATAACATAGGCCAGAAGAATGGATGCAATGAACAGTTTCCTGTCCAATGTTGATCAGGAGTTTGGTGACAGTGGCTATATATGCATTTTTCTCTGCTTGGTCTTGTTGAACACCTGAATGACATCTTGACTGTATAAATTGATGATATGTGGGAAGCACATAATGTGATTATTGGTCACACAAAACAGGATGTTGCATGTCGCCAACATCTTGGCAAGTTCTACCATTATTGTCTTGTTGTTTGCAGCATTGTCCCAGGTGAACCAACCAACCTACAGTACAAGCTGTCAGTACATGCCAATGGAGTTAGACAATGAGAAAATACCATCATTGTCACCTCAGCCCTCAGATTAAGGAAGTAAAGGATAAATTATGCAAATACTCTGTATGGTTTCTACAGACACAATAATGTGAAGTTGAGCTCCAAAGCACCAGTCTTCTTGTCACTTGTGATCCAATTCACCATTAATGCAAGGTTTGGGTGAAGTGATTTGTCTCCCTATATATCAGATGTGAAAGAAATTGTACCAAGTGATTTCTGCATGATAAAATTAAGCAAGTCTCTGAGAGATCATAGAATTGAAGTCCTTATGTCCATCTCTGCCTTCAAGGCCACAAAGGATTCTTGTCATGCCATGATGTCAAGCAATCAAATCATTGTGTGACAGGAAATGTCTTGATTGTGGATATTGTTCCAAAGTACAAGAAGGAGATAATGAAATTCAGGATATTCAACTAGGTTCAAGAGCTATGCAAATCAATGGTGAAGGGTGTGGAAAGCTATGTATAACATACCAGGTCACATGCAATGATGAGCAAGACAAGTGCCTTGTAAAATACTTCCTTTGAGTAGGTGGCTATTATTTCCAGTCCAATGAGATCAGTGTTGCTTTGGTTGGGAGCTCTAGTATCCCTGATTTTGGAGGTCCATAATGGCAACTCCATCATTGATGAGGTTTTCTAGTTCCAAAAGGCTATAGCCTCACACGATTGCACAGACTACGACAGGAAGCTGAGGGGTCCAGGAACATTCATGGGCCAAGATAACATATTGGAGAAGATGCCATAGGTTGAGATAATTCCACAATGTGCCAGTAGTGGTCATTGGACTATAATCAGACATGGGGTGGCAGTGGTATATGTTAGATAGATGGTATGGGCATATAAATGGTAACTATCACTTTGAACCTTACTGAACCTGGCTGAACTTGCCTAACTTGTCCAAATCTATAAAGAAGGACTGCCATAGAAGTCCACATGACTGCTACATTATAGGAGAATCACTAATCAAATGTCTTCTGATAAGGATTGGCTCCATCTGGCACTATGTGGACAAGGTGGAGAAGACCATACCATGCCAGATGGTAAGGATGTGTAAATTACTCTATTTATAAAAATGTGCAAACAACAGAATCCATGTATGCATATCCTACACAGATACCACTGGGCCCTACTCACAGGGCCAAAGTGAGAGAATGGTGAAAGTACCAACAATGCAAGAAATGGTGATAACAGTTGGTGTTATGAGCAACAAGAATTAGTGTTTTAAAGTCCAGCAGTTCAGTCCTGTTTTTTGTTTCAAAATAAGGCAACAAGAGCAAGACTGGTTGCCATTTACCCCATGGAGCCCTAGACTGAAACTGAAACTGCTTTGGACTGGTCCAAATTGATTCTTTAATTAATTAGTTGCAATTGATTTTTTGAACAGCCTGAGATCTTTTAATCCATATCATGTGGGAATCACATTTTGCATTAGTCACATATATTTGTATAAAGTCCAAATAAATAGCTAGAAATCTGGAAATATTGTGGGATGTACCCATGAATGGGGGGTAGGGGGAAAAATGGGTCCTACAAAAGACCTCTTTGTTGATTTTTACCAAAGCCTGGCAAATGCAACTGTAATTGGCTTGATATATAGATTTCCTGCTCTAAAACATGAAAATGTTTATATCTCAGGCAGATCTGAGCCAGATCTTTTTGGTCTGGTCTAATCGATTCTGGATACATATTAGTCCTGGACTGGTTATGGACCAGTTATGTCAGAAATTGCCAAAAGACTATTGCATCCCATGCCATTTAAAAGAGATGAGCATGATCTTGCTAATGAAACAATTGATGTGGCATTTAGAGAAGTAATACAAAGGGGCAGATCTACTGAATCCAAAGGAGGCAGAAGCAACCATACTTTCCAACAAGGAACATTGCTGTGTGCAGAAATCAAGGACAGCAATTGAATAGTTTCTTGAGCCAAGCTATAGGCTGATTGAGGATGTTCCACACTAGATAATCCTGGATCCACTTCATAAGATGCAATCCAGGCCTGCTCAGGATAGGCCAAGGAAGTTGTGAGGCAAGGTGAGTGACAGGGAGATGGTGAATAAGAAGGAAATGCTAAAATAGGTTGTAAAGAAAAGCACTGCTGTAGGGAAATTGCCAGGATGATAAAGTACAGAGACTGTGGAATGTGGGATGGTGGGGAACTAGCCAGAGGGTGGGGGATATACTCCAAAGGACCTTTAATTCCACTGTTATTCAATACAAGATGGTAATGGAGCAAAACCTTCTGGGACACACTGTGCAGAAGCACTCTTTGCACAGTGCAAAGTCTGATCATAGAGATGTTTCAAGTACCACATTGTAAGCCAGCTTAGGTGAGTCTTGGTTGGATAGTAAATGAGGTTGGACCCTGAAGGAGAGGAAGCAGGCATCAGGATGCACCTGTCACAGAGATGTATGAAGTGGAATGAGCAACCTGCTGGCAGATGAGGCAGGGGGCCCATCTGAAGAACTACAGGACCTTAAGGCATTAGCAGGAGAGAATGACAAGCAACAGCAGGGGAGATTTCCCATAGTGTCATCAGAGATTTTGAATGTGATGCAAGTGATAGTACTATCAACAGGGTATGCATGGACAGTGTGGCATGGCTGGAATGTATCACACTGATTCAAGTGGTTATATGGTATTACCAGTTGCAGCTCGGGCAACCATTGCACTCACATACAGTAACTCCAAACAGCATTGCAATAACTAACTCTAGTCCATGTACAATGTATTTAATGCAACTGATTCATTCAATATGGCAATTACATAACTTGATGAGTCTGTGTGGTTTGTACTGACTTTTCCAGGATTTGTTTTGAGTCTTCCTTATCAACAGTGTGGATGCACATATTCACTAGGCAATCTAGGGCATATGACAGGCCTTGGTTTGAACAGCATAATCTGATATATTTGTTGTTATGGGCTTGCATTGACTATGCTGACCTGTGTCATTTTCAGCAAGTGGACATGTATCATCTCATTTTGAGTTGCTGTGACACTCTGCTGCTCATTATTGCTTATTGTCCTTTCCACCACATTTGTCATCATTTGAAATGCTGTTGCCATCACTTTTGCACTCTCAATCACCCTCAACACCTCTTGATGTCTCCTTCTTGTCTTTATGGCCTATTATTACCATTATCATCATACAGCTGATCATACAATATACAGAGAAAGTTCAAGTTTGGGAATGTGGAAATGTTGGGAATGCCCACTGGCAGCAATAATGGAATCTTTGTGGTTGTGAAACAGCTTTAGGAAAGCATCCAATCACAATATTATAAGCATGTACCATTCATTTTAGTAAGGCATTTTATTTGAGCAATATATGAGTGCACAGATGGCAATGAAGAATTGCTGAGAAACCATGCCAGAGATGATGCCAACAATGTACTGCTGCATGAAATGATGATGCAGTCCAGTCACTTGTTTCAACTGGGAAACCCCCTTCATAAATGTGTGATATCTGACTGGTATCTGAATGAGAGTGAAATGGTAGTTGATTACTATTTGGCAACTGTTGATATCTTGGATTTACTTTTTGTGTGACTTCTTGAGTGGTGTGGTGTAGGGGGTCTGCACTTGATGCCTGATGTTCTACTGTATTTGGCATGCCAGTGGCAGAAGTCCAGTATAAATTTGAAAGAAGTCAGTACAAATTGAACCAGGTCCTTCTGGCTTTCTATAGCAGCCAGACCTACTCTATGGCTCACTATGCAGTCAATAACAGCGTGCCATGCCTAGAATCACCTTGAAGACTACCAGACCGTCCATAACCCTGCACTGTTGACACCTCTAACAGACTCCTAGTGTCATGAACAGTGGAAATGCCACAGTTGGCAAGGGCTGGACAGCCACCCTCAAGCATGGGTAAACAGATATTTTACGAGCACTTTTTGGAGTTGGTGCACATTCCATAGTCATTTGCCTGTCTGTTTTTTCACATCATCTCTGGCATGCTACTGGTGGGTCCATCCCTGGTGAACAAGAAGAGTGGTTTTTTTATATTGTTGTTGAAATTGTAAGTGTCCTTGTCCTGGCTGATGCCATTGGTGAAGGAAAAGTTAATGACATGATTGAAGGTTGATAGGAATTATTTGTGTGTGGATGATGGCCTCATGACTATGAGTTTTTGTTTGTTGTTGATGTAAATTAACCTGTAAAGCGGATCAAGTAATTGCAAACATGAAAGCTTCCAAATATGAATTCTACCTACTTTGTATGATGTTCTTCCATGAGTGCTGCCAAGGAACCTACAAAATCTTCAGGTGTGAATTGATAGATTACCTGCCATGATGAAGAAGTTGGGAGTCTGCATAGGACAGTAGCAGCAGCGTAACTAACTCACACTGTGTCAAGTGGTAAATTGGCAAGGCACGAGAGGACCTGGCCTGGAGATGGTAAATTAGGAAGTGTTGGTAGCTGAAATGTGAGCTGCTTAGCAACCTATTTTGGTGTTATCCTGGCCATTGTGGGTTCTTCATTCATGCAGCATCTTGACTGTGCCCTGCTCACTTGGAGGCTTAGGTCAGTTTGCCTTGGTCTTAATTTAAGTGGAGGGCTGAATTTGATAATCATATCTGGGCTTCGGCTTGACTTTGGAGTGAATAAGTTTCAGTTGAGGGAAGCAGAGCTCGATCATGAGACCAAGTCCACAATATCTTGAGGCTCAAAGTTGAGATGTTCATGCAAAGCTCCTAACCAAATATAATTGATGAGGTTCTCTGTTGAACCACAGTAGTGATCTGTGAGGGGTAGGTAAGTACAGTTGCATTACTCAATGACTGCGACAGACATGAACACACTTGAAGTATCCCAATGAAGGAAAAGCCATCATGAAAAATTTTGCCACATTCAACTCTGTGTTCTTGCCATGGAGTGACGAAAAATGTTGCCAACACTTGGCAGGCTCACTCAGATCCACTCTTTTGTAGATGCCTTGGCCCCGCAATGCATCAAGAAGTTGAGTCATGCTTGGGACAGTCATATCTGGGAAGAGTACATGGTCAGGAAAAAGCGCCTGCTTTCTGGAGTGCTGAGGGACCAATGAAAATCTTGGGTATCATTGTCGATGAGCAGATCCATTTGCTCATGATACCAGTCCGATCGATCCTATCAACCAACCAATCCAAGGTGACATTACATACACAATACTGGCGCATGACTATGAGTTAGTACTAACAAGATGAAGTGAGAGTGCATAATAGAACTCCTTCGACAAAAATTTGCTAAGCCAAAAGTCGGATGAGAGCTCATAACTACTTGTAGGAGTCAGATGTGGATGCGCCTCTTTATTGAAGTAAGGTATATAAGGTAAGCTGGCAAATGAATGCTTCTGTCAGACCGAACTGCATGTCACACAATAGTTGCATGCCTGTGCTGGCATCAATGTTACTTGTATTTCACTGTTGAGGGACAATGTTAAGGCGTTGAACATATGCAGCCAGGAGTTCTGAGTGCAAGGGTCAGAATATCATCTGAAGTTGGATGACAGAATGATCTGTGGGACGAACTCAACAAGCATGCTGACATGTTTTATAGACATACCTTCTAGACCTCATTGTGGCCAATTGCTATCTGGATCTGCATTGATGATGACAGTGTCATATGACCCATGCAAGTTGGCAGTGGAAGGGGGAATGGCATGTAACGTTTGTGGAGCATCTGGGGTCTTTTTATCATGGTAACGCATCTGTTGGACATGAATTTTTTACCAGATCTGGAGGTGATCAAATGGCAACAGGTGATTCTGCTGGCTTCCTACCCAAGACACAGGATGTTATGTTCCACTCTGGAGGAAACTGAGGGATTCTGATAAAGCAGCACAGAGAGATCTGGATGAACATCCTAGCTGCCTCATCCACACTGAGTCTCAGTGACAGCTTGGTGGCAAGGTGGAAGGCAGTAGTCGTAGTCAACAGGGTGTGGTATGGTTTGACAGCATTGGGAATGCAGCCATGAACAAGTGCATCAGCAATTGTAAAGTAATTGACCATTGGGTGAGTGGCAGCCATGGGGAAAGTGTTGTCTTCAAGTTCGTCTTGTTCATGTTCCTCATCCCATTCAAAAGCGTCATCATCTTCACCTTCTCACTGGTCTGTGTTGCCTAGTTTAGACTCTATGTGAGCAGTGATGTCGAAGTGCAAGCACTTCTCCATGCGGTCAAGATGGCATGCAATCTGGTTATAATAGTCATGATTGTTTCCAGCTCGAGCCGGAATCTTGATCTCTTGGACATGGGTATGTTCAGTCGGATCTGTGGACCACTGCATTACTGTGCCCAACAGACAGATGCTTGGAACAACATTTTGCAGCAGCTCCAGCTTGGGAATCTCCCAAGAGTCCCTCTGGCCTCCAGCATGTGTAATATGTCCCTATGGTCATGAAATTCCTGCAGAGCGTTCGCAACATGGACAAGAGAATCCTCTGTGAATGTTGGGGCTTGGACCAGATAGCGAAAATCAATGAGTGCACGAATAGAGTTATGATGGATATATTGGTCTTGTCTAATGTGAGAACAACTCCTAGGATAGTGGCACCTGTGGGAAGAGCATCCTGTAAGGTCAATTATATTGATATTGCTGGGAGAACAAGGTGATTGAGCTTACCTGAATGCTCCAAGCCCGGTCCCTGGTCAACCACTCATTGTAGCATTGTAGATATGACATACCTTGGCCGCCGACATCCATACTTTCAGCAGTACGAACAAAATATGTGGAGCAAGGAAAGGATGACTAAGAAGAGATTGAAGGCACTCGAGAGGTTGGCAATAAAAATGCCGGACAGGTTGTTTCATAGGACTTTCAGGTTGCATTTCTTTGAACAACCAAGCAGGGCCAGGGGGGAGGACTTCTGTGTGGGTATGGAACTCCTTTCCGGTGTGAAAAGAGAGAGGGACTCCCTGAAACTGGCTGTTGATGAAGCACAAGGAAAAAAAGGAAAATTTGAACTCGATGCACGATGTCTAATGCTAGCAGTGAATCAATAGCGGTCAAACTGAGAGTGTAATAATCAAGAAACAAACTGCCATTCTTTTTGCAATGCGAAAGAGAAATAGGGGTTATGCTTGGCTCTCATTGGCATGCTTGTCATCGCAAAATGTATCCATAAAGGTCTTACCACTGGGAAATGCATCACTGCTCCCTTCGTAAGCTTCCTCAAATCTGCCAGTAGTGGGAGCTGCCTCTTCTGAGCTGCCTGTTGCAAAATTGTACATGCGCAGTTCCAGTGACAAAGGAATGTCCTGATCTCTAGATCCCAGCTAGGTGAATCATTGTTGGTACTTGGCAAGGGACAATTTGCAGATGCATTTGCCATGGGGTTGTTTGACTTGGGAGAACGAATGAACGTATTCCTCATGCCAGTTGGTGGCCTGACAAGAACCCATGGGCTGGTTCATGTGCTGAAGAACTTGTACATACGCTCATCCTAATATTGAACCACTGTGTTTATGCATGTTCACATACAGTAGTGGCAAACAATATGAGTATATAAGGTTGCCACTAGTCTAGTGTTACATCTAATACAGGAGATTGCATACAACGGTTTGGAGAAAAGTTGGAGCAAGTGTACTACCTAATACAAGTGCAGATGACTTTAAATCACAAATGTACATTTAAATTTGACTTACTGCAGATGGGATGGATGGAGTAATCTTCGCGCATTGCATACTTGAATGCAACAGGAATACCACTTTTTCAAATCATGAAGTGCACATGCCTAACTTGATGATCTGCTGCATGCAATTTTTTTTGTGCTTTCTCCAATGCCAGTCAATTGTAAGAGTTAGGGTATTACAATGGATGATTTAAAGAGCGAGGTTCTTTCGAGTGAGTTGAACTTGTCAGTCTGCATGTGTGACCTCCAGCATGAGACATGCTTCAGAAGAAGTGTTTGGCATAGGCACTAAAACATCTGATTCCTAAGCTTCCTGTCAGTCAAGTCGAAGTAAAATTTATATGGTACAGTGCAATGGGGAAGTATATTACCTGTAGACCTGCATCCAACATGACATCCTCATTATTATCTCCATTGGAACTGCCCTCGAATTTCCCAAAAGCATCTGCAGGAGCATTGGAACCTGAAGGGTAATCTGCCATGGCATATACCGAGATTATGTTGTTGTGCAGGTCAGGGATAGGTGAGAGGCAAAAGACATCATTGGCTACTCCACTAGACAGAGATATTTTGCAAGTGCCAGGAGCTTAAGCGTGATGTATGCTGGAGTTGGTTGCCATCAATAGTGTGAATGTGGAGTAACTTAGAGTGCGAGTTTTACATATGTTGGTGTGCATACTTCATGAGGTCGAGAAGTCTGGGTCAGCATCTCATAGTTCCCTTATCATTCAAGGGCACTTACAATCTACAGACCACTTCAAAGTCAGGCATGCCTAAGGCAAAAACCAACTGCAACAACCCAAAAACCATCAGCAGAGATGAATGTTCTTCAGCACATGAACCAGCCCATGGGTTCTTGTCAGGCCACCAACTGGCATGAGGAATACGTTCATTCATTCTCCCAAGTCAAACAACCCCCCATGGCAAATGCATCTGCAAATTGTCCCTTGCCAAGTACCAACAATGATCTCCAATCTTGTTGCTCCTTTCAATCTTCTTATCCAAAAGGGAGAACCTTTTCCAACAATGTGCCTTGCACACCTTAAAGAAGTCCTCTGCAGAATGAAACTACAACATGTACAATAGAGAACTCCTCACTGTTATCCTTGCCCTTGGAGAATGGTGTCAATATCTCCAAGGTACCTCTTACCCCATCACTGTCACCACTGACCACAAAAACCTCTTGTATATATCAAAACCCTTAAAAACTGTCACAATGACAAGTCAGATGGTCACTCTTCCTACAAGACTTCGACATCCAATAGCAGGTCACTCGCTCTAAAATGGGTCCTATCAACATACACTCTTGCCAAGATCACATTGACACTACTGCTGACAACATGGATGCTGCCATCTGCCCAGCACCACTGAGTATTAATCAAATATCCTTAACCTCTTCCTTGCACATCACATCACATCCTCCTCATCCTCTGAACTCCTGATTCTCAAAGCCATTCAAAGCCTGCAAAAGGGATCCCCCTCTTCCCTCATTTCTCCCTCTGGGACTCACCACCTTTGTCAACAAATTCATTGCTGGCTGTGCTACTTGCCTGCTGAACAAGGACATCATGCATCTCATTTGCCCTCTGCTCACCCCCATTTCCTTCTCCTTATCTCTACCATTCAAGCAACTCTACATAGATCTCATCACCAATTTACCCAACTCTGCCAGTTACAATTCCTTGATAATCATAGTCAACCACAGCCTTATGAAGGGGGTAAGATGTCTCTGTTTTTCTCCTATGTCTTCCAATGTTTTGGCTGCCATGCCTTTATCA